>CAJNDV010037637.1:0-15605 GCA_905221635.1 Symbiodinium sp. CCMP2456 | reverse complement strand
GTGATTCTTCACTGCTAAGGCCGTGGTTCTGAGCGGGGGGTGGGGGGGAGTTAAGAGTCCAGGGGTCAAAGGCTTCGGGGATTTGGGGTGCGGGGCTGGGGGGTTTGGGGGTTTAGGGTTTCAAGTTGAATGCGTTTTGGAATCTGAGCTTTGGGGCTTTGGGCTAAGGCTTGGGCTTCAATTGAGCTTGTTGAGTTTTGGGTGTAAACCCTAAACCCTAAGCCCTGTCTGGGGCTGTGGGGTTGAAGGTGGGGGCAGCCGGTGCTGTAGAGACCACCGAAACAAGCCGGCACAGAAAGCAGAGGCGAATAGATCGGCGCATGCGGCGCCAGGCAGCTCAACTGCAGGGACTTGCCAAAGCCCCGTCGCCTCCACATCCTGTGCAGCGGCGTATGTTATGACTCTGTCCAACTGCATGACTGCATTTATGCTCTCTGATCTCACTCTCCGGTTCCTTCGGCCACTCTGCCTCGGGCCACATGACTGACCTGAAGCGCTTTCAGCACCAGATTCCTCTGTGCTGTACTTCACGGGGCGGTGAAGACACTGTGCGCGAAGAGGGCACGCTACACACTCTGTTCGGCTAGCCCGAACCTTCATCCCGACTGTCCGATCCTGACGCCCCTCCGGCTACGAACCCAGATCAAGATCTGAAAAACCATAAACCACCGGTGACGGCTTCGTGTTCGCACCGACAGAAGAAGCCCCAAGCCCAGCCCTGAGCTCCAAACCCCCCAACACCCTTAGCCAACGGTTTACGTTAAACCACAAACTCCAACCCAAATTCCTGAACCTTGAACCCTCAACCCTCAACCCTAAACCCAAATTCCTGAACCTTAAACCCTCAACCCTAAACCCTAAACCCCAGCCCAAAGCTGCCATTCGAAGCCTGAAACTGATTTCCAACAACAGAGTCCCCAAAGCTGTCATTTGACGCCTTAAACTGATTTCCAACATGTCCAAAACAGAGGAGCTTCCATAAACCCTCATAGAAGTTTTCCAGGAACAGAGCCCTGGATTCCCGGCCTGTGTCACGGCTCGGGGTCCCACGAAAAGGCGGGGGCCGGGTAAAGCCAAGGCACCTGAAACAGGATTTGGATAGGGGACAGGGTTTGCTAGGGTGTTAAACGGTAGACGGCTTACATATAGGAGCTTGAAGGGTTTGATAAGATTTTACATATCAGGGTTTGTTAGGGTCTTACAGGGTTTACGTACAAGGGTTCCTAGCGGTTTGAGAGGATTTCGCACAGTCCTGAACTTCCCGACTGCGCGGTATAGTATACAAGGGCTTCAGGACAGATCGGCGATGCCGGGAGATGACCGTCAGGAGTACCGCAACCACCTTCTGCCAATAAGGTTTTGCGGCTTCCTATAAGGGTTAGTCTTAAAGGTTCCTTTAAGGGTTCTATGGGGGTTGAAGGTTTCGGGTGGCACTTGGAGGATCAGGGGACCTACAATAGTAAGAACGGTGAAAAGTGCCGTAATTGGGGGGCACAAGCAATTTGAGAACTAGAGTTACCTGGAAACCCTCGTTACTCAGTCCCATGGCCGTTTAAGTAGGATTCTTCGATGTTACTCGAAGGCCTCTAACCCAATGACCCTAAAATCATGGCACTCTGTCGCCCCGAGCTTCGCAAACATTCCTGCTAGGATAAGCGCGCAGACGAGTTCAGGCAGAAACTACGAAGGCCTATCGATGTCAGCGACGAATGGAGTCTAGTTGATACATTTAAATCGAAATCAAAGACGGGCCATGTTAGCCATAGCGAAGCTGCATTGAGCCAGCGCGCACACACACACACACCTAGCTTCTTCAGTGTCACAGCGACAAGCAACCTTCTAACAAGACGTAGACTGGACTGTGGCTTTAGGGAATCCATTACGGTTCCTGGAATCCCACCCTGAAATACTAATCCTAAACCCCTAAATCCAGACACCCTACACCCTGAACCGTTTATGCCCAGTAATCCGAAACACCTAAGCTATAACCTTAGAGTTTACACCCTAAACCTCTACACTCTGCACCCTACAGCTTCAGACTCTAAATACCCTTATAGATCCCTTTCATGGACCTCTTAACGGAACCCTTAAAGGAACCCCTGTACCGATTTTCAGCCGCGGAGCCCAGAAGGACCAGCACTGACCCTTCGCAGCACGCTTTGGGCCAGGCTCCTCGACGGGCTAAGGATCTGAAGTCTAAGCTGTTTTGGTTTCAAGGTTTGGGGTTTAAGGTTTAGGGTTTAGGGTTTAGGGTTTAGGTCAGTTTAGAATGTAGGGTTCAGGGAGTAGGAGCTTAGGGTGTAGGGTTTAGGCTCAGGCTTGAAGGGAGACCGCTGTTATTGGGACTAGGATCCCATTTCAATCCCTACGAAGGGAGGGAGGTTTGCTTATCAATAATCAGTGCTCTACACTACTTAAGCTCTTGGCTTCCGTGGGTGGGGGAAATGGGTCCTGGAGGGTTTCGGCTTTAGCTTATGGTCTCAGGCTTCGGGTTTGGGGTTTATGCAGGGTACCAGGGTACCGAGGTTGGCTAAATTCCCTTTCTTAGCCAGTATCATGGGGAACTAAGGACTAACCTCTGGGAGTGGATTGGGATTGTACTTATATTGGGGTTATGGTGCCCCAAAAAAGTTAGAGGAAAGCCACTCTCTAGGATGCTGTAGAATCCCACGACAGCGACACGAACAGCCTGACACCTACCAGCTACACGTTTACGCTTCAAAAACCTTGAGCCCCAAACCCTAAACCTTATAAGCCCTATAAGCCCTATAAACCCTATAAACCCTAAACCCTGCAAACCCCCAAACCCTAAACCCTAAATCCAACAACGAGCATCGGAGAGTCATGGCAGCAGAGGCTTTAGACTGTGGTGTTCGTGCTCTACGACGTCCTCTGCGTAGCTTGTCTTGCCAGAGAGACGTTTGCACTGTCGTGCCCGGAAGGGTCTAGGGTCTAGGGGACCGAAGAAACATTCTTCAGTATGGCACTCCAGCAATGGAGTCGCCGAAATAGTACCCTCAAGGCCAGAAGCCCACATCGCTCTTCCAATTTATCTTTCACCGGCCGGTACCTGACCGCAACATACGGCCCTCTTCCATGGTGCATGAGGCCCACCGAAACATGGGTCCAGTTCTTACTGGGAAAGAGTCGATGTTCTTCTCTTTGAGCCTCTGCGAAGCACCACATCATCTGAGACACCTTGTGGACCGACGTGCCAGGAACTGTACTGGACGCGGCTTTCCCCGCCCTGTGAAACTCATCTTGCCAGAGCCGTTCCGGCAATCTGTCTGGGAAGGCAGCACCTTTCTGTCTCCCGGAGCTTGTGCTGGTTGTCAGGCTTAGGGTTTGGGACCCTACCACCAGAAGCCGAGGCGCTGATCCAGAAGACCTACCCAAAAGGCGCGCAAACCCTAGACCCTATCAAATCGCAACACCCCCCTAAACTAAACACTAACAACCCCAAGACCCCGAACCCGAAACCCCGAACCCTCAACCCCAAACCCTGGACCCGTCCCATCAAGACCCTTCCCGACAGCTGCCGCAAGTCTAGGAGTCTAGATGCGATAGATCCCTACATCCGTTAAAACCCTTAAGGGAACCCTCAAAGGAACCCATTAAAGGAACCCTTGAAGGAGCCCGTTTGAGGGAACCCTTTAACACGAGCCCAAAAGTTAGAAGGAACCCTAAGGAGAACCCTAACCCTAAACCCTAAACCCAAAGCCCTGAACCCTAAGCCCTAAACCCCTTCACCCTAAACCCTAGACCCTAAACCCTAAACCCTAAACCCTAAACCCTAAACCCTATAAGCCCTAAACCCTGGACCCGAAACCCTAAACCCTAAACCATAACCCTACACCCTGAGGACCCTCAAAGGAGCTCGCCTGCGACACGCCGATCCATGGAGGCCCATGCCGACCCCGTCGGGTCGCAAAGCAGTGCCTGATCGTGTCAAGACTTGGAGGGCTAAGGGTGTAGGGTTTAGGATTTGAGCCTCATGGTTGAGGGCTTAGGGTTTAGGGTTTAGGGCTTACGGTTGAGAGCTTAGGGTTTAGGGTTTAAGGTTTAGGGTTTTTTAGGTTTATCGTTTAGGGTTTAGGGCTTGGGGCTTAGGGCTTATGGTTGAGGGTTCAGGGCTTAGGGTTTTAAGGTTTAGGGTTTAGGGCTTAAGGGCTTAGGGGGTTTACCTTAACCTACCAAAACCCACGTCTTTGTTGGTTCTTATCATGAACCCCAATATGGGTTTGTAGGGGGCCCTATCCAAAAAGCAGAGTCTGGTGGGCTAAGGAAGGGCTTGGGTCTGGTGAACTGAGGCATCTTGAAATCACAGCGTGCCCATAGTCGCATTGGGTAGAAGCTCTTCTTTGCCGATGATCCCATGTTCGTCGTACCCTCAACCCTAAACCCTAAACCCCTAAACCCTAAACCCCAAACCCTAAACCCCTAAACCCTGAACCCTAAACCCTGAAGCCCTGAACCCCTAAATTCTAAAAGAAATGATAAGGTCCAGCATCTCCTGGAAACTGCTGCGCAAGATTCTTCGCAGAAGCTCCTACACCCTAAAACGCAGAAGAACCTCCAACAGCCCTAGAATCCTGCTAAACCCCACCAACCCCTCAGGCTTAGGATTTAGGGCTTAGGTTTCAGAGCACTCTAAAGCAACTCTAAGTTTCCGAAGGAGTGCCGGTGCTGGGCTGCAGGAAGCCCCGAACTGTGCGCCTCCACTTCGCCGGCTAGAACCTGGGAGAGCGGGGAACTCTAAACCCTATACCCTAAGCCCTAAGCCCTAAGCCCTAAACCCTAAACCCTAACCCTAAGGGGGTCTTGGGCCGCGATGAGGGGGCGGGGTCGAGGACTAGGGTGCAGGATTTGGGTTTCACTGGAACCTTAAACCCCCAACTCCTAAACCCTAAACCATTTAGGTTTAAGGTTTACGGCCTAACTCCTAAACCCTAACTAAACCATGTAGGGTTTAGAGTTTAGGGAGCCTAAACCCTAACGTCCAAAGCCTAAACCATTTAGCGTTTAGGGAGCCTAAACCCTAACTTCAAAACCCTAAACCATTTAGGGTTTTGGGTTTAGGGAGCCTAAACCCTAACTCCTAAACCCTAAACCCGAGGCGTTTTGGCTGAGACCGTCGGTGTAGTTTTCCTTTAGGATCCACCTTCGGTGCCATAACCCCAGTGCGGAACTCCACCTTGGCTTCCCTGTACGCGTAGCGAGGGGTCGTCCAACATCTGCCCCACAGTTTCTGTGGCTGGCTTTTGCCTCCCTTGGATTGGTCCAGGGAGTTTTGACATATTTGCCCCACTTCATAAGTGGCTGGCGTGGATACAGTGCATGTTCAACGTCCTCATTTCTGCTTGGGTGATTTGTGGACTTCTACCCCTAGGGGGTGCACTGAGCAGGAACAACGGTGGTGCGGGAAGAGGCCTGGCATCGCAACTTGCGGCGAGCCAGGACACGTGCCAGAACTGTTCTGCGGACTTTTACGAGTGGAGTATCCCACGACAGGAGACGAGTGACTGCGGCCATTGGGAGGCTGCGGAGTCACCATTCACAGTCGGTGTTGGTTGCGGCTGCGGTGCGAAGTTTGGACGTGATGTCGCAGCCTTGGCGGTGCAACAGCTGTGCTGTCACGAACAAAGCTATGGCGGTGTATTGCCCTTCCTGTGGTCGCCACTGGAAGAAGGCGATGCAGGCCTCCTACGCAGGTCAAGCCGCGGGGCATACAGACTCTACTTCGTGGACCTGGCAGTCGGACTCGCAGGCTTCAGGCAGGCCGAAGTCTCCACGACGGAGGTCACCACGGACGCGTACAAGAGGACAAGGCTCCGGGGAAGCGGGACCAAGCGGGGCGGCGCCAGCAATGCCTGCTCGTCCTGCCCCTCGGGCGCCCAAGACGTCACAGCTGCCGAAGCCACCGAGTGTGCCGGTGGTGCCAATGCCCAAAGGACATGGGTCGGCGGGGCAGCATTCAGAGGACAAGCGAATGCTACACGCCTTCGTCGAGCAGCTCTCCAAGCAGGACAACGTGCCGGAGGAGATCAGGGAGCTCATGGCGAAGGTGAGTGGCAACAAGTTTCAGCAGGAGGCCAAGGAGCTTCACAAGATGGTTCAGACAAGGACCTCTGCCTTCTCCGCCCTCAACCAGATCGATTCGGACAGGGCGGTGTACGAGCAGGCATGGGCGAACTACAGTGCGTCGCTCATCAAGATGCTGCAGGATCAGTTGCAGCAGAGGCAGCAAACGCTGCAGGAGTTCGATACAGCTCAGGCAGAATGGACTGCCAAGCTCAAGACGGTTACGCAGCAGATCAAGCAGACTACGCAGCCAGGTGCAGGCTCCAGTGCGGAGGTTGCCTATGTGGACAGCTCCGAGGGCGAGGACATGGAGGCCGAGGTTGCGGAGGATGCAGAAAGGGATGCCAAGCGGGAGCAGCGGCGGCAGGAGATGCTGGCGCAGCACGACACGATCCTGCAAGCCCTGCAGCAGGTGCAGGACTGGGCCTTGGCCAACTCGGAGCGAAGGGAGGGCTCCAGGACGCCACGACGACGAGCAGAGCCTGCTGTGGAAGTGAAGCAAGAACCAGGCGTTGGTCCCAAGGCCAAGGCAGCTCCCGCCGCAGTCGCAGCAAAGGATGCAGCGGCTGGTCAAGGTGCTGGAAAGCATTTTGGCTGAGCTCTCTCGCGTGCCGACCGGACACGGGGGAGCTTATCTCTCCGCCTTTCTGGCTTCGAGTCAAGCATAGCATCTTCGAGGACGGCGATTTTGTCGATGACCTGCATGCCGGACTGGCGGCCTGTGCCTGGAGCTTCGAATGCCAGGTGCCAAGCTGCCACTTTGTGCCGCTGGACCCCCGAGTCAAGCCGTTCCCTTGTCATGGTCACCACGGTGTGACACCTTCCTCGTTCCAGGGATCCTGCCGCGTGGGATGCGGAAGTGGACCTGACGAAGAGGGAGGGTCACCTTTGGTGGGCATGACGAGATCAGATGATGGTTCCACGACGGCGCTGAGGAGCTGTCTGAAATCTCTTGAGAAGCCCTGTACAGGACGCGGTAGGGTGTACAGTGTTTCTTTTTCTAAGGCCGTGCAATGCTGCCCACTTCGTCCTGTTCCAGACTTTGATCTAACTGAGGTTGTTAGGTCGTGCCTTGTCAACTTCTGCGGCCGTGACCAGGGCGGTTCCCTGTCGACCCCTGGCACGGTTCGCCTCTCCTGCCCACTGCATTGCCCCACTAAGCTGTGCATACCTCGCTGCTGCCAGGGCGGTTCCTTGTCGACCCCTGCTGCAGACCTCGCCACTGCCAGTGGACCCTTCAGCATTGCTCCGTTGCCACGCTCTCGTTCACCGCGCGTGCTGCTCAAGGCGGAGGCTGCTCCCAGTGTGATGCCCGGTTTGCTCTTGCAAGAGCAGCTGGTCTCCAATGCCCAGGGATCCCGGCACCTGCAGGAGAATGTTCAGGCTGCTGCAGCGGGCGCGCATCATGGCAGTCGCTCCCTTTTCTCCATTCTGGAACCCCGCTCGGATCATCTTTCCCGCGGTTGTTTCGCATGGTGGGGCCGTGAGGATTATGTTGCATACGCCAAAACAGTTGTGCCATATGTTGTACGCACAGCACGTTTTCTCCATACGGAGATTCCAGGAATCCCTTCTCCTCAGCTCTTGCTTACTGGTGCGGCGGAGCTACGTGGACATAAGGCTTGCCCGGTTGACTTGCGTGCTGTCGGCGGTCAGTTGCATACTGTTGTTCTCCCTCCGGCTGGAGATGTGAGCATCATTGGCCGCCTTCTCCATGATAAAGGAGCGGCTGATATTGATCTGCCTCCGGACGGTTGTGACTTCTTTGCGCCTGATGGGTCGCGTGTTGTTTCCTGGACTTGCGGAGCGGAGTTGCCGGAATGGCTCTCTGTTGCTGTCGGCCTTCCTGTGTCGGGCCCGCGGCCCTTCTGGCCTACAGAGGTGGCAAGAATCCTGGCTGCAGGGGTTGAAGTTACGCCGTCGCACCTCAACGGACCGTTGATGTCGGTGGTCCTTGGGCGGCTTGCTGAGCTTGAACAGCCGGATTTTGACCCTTCGACGCTGCGTGGGCACTACACCGTCTTCGAGGTCAGTGAGCGGCCCCGTACCAGGGCTTCATACCGGGACTGGACCCTGGCGGATTACGTTGCTGATGCATGTGTAGGGGCACGCAGGGTTCCACGTGCTGTTCAGGTTGTTTCTCGGCCCATACACGGCTACCCTGTGCCTCAGTTGGTTCTGACACCGCGAGACGCCGAGGCGGGACACCAAGCCCTCCTGTGTGACTGGAGGGGCCGTGGCCATGGAGTTGTTACTGTCTTGTGCCCGCCCTCCGTTGATGTTGGGCGCTTTGAGGAGCTCATTGAGCGCGATCTACCCTTCCCTGGGCGCTTTGTGCCGGCGGCTGTGCCTGTGGTCATGATCCAGGATGCCTTTTCACGTCAGCATCTCCGTGTGGCCACACCTGTTTGTCAGTATGACTGGGTTGTCCCGGTTCTGGACATACAGGAGCAGGAGCCTGATACTGGGGCTACTTCTTCTGATCCGGTTGCCTCCACTACCCAAACGGTCACATGTAAGCTGCCTTTTGAGGACATCGCAATGGCGCCCGAGGGCACTGCTAAGCAGGTTGCTGCGCGCAGACCTTCCACTCACTCTGGGTCTGGCCCAGCAGTGCCCCATGTTCAGTATCGCCCTCTGGAGCTTGTGCAAAATCTGGGCTCACAGCCTCTTGCTGCCAGCTTTCTTTTTCCCGATCTCGCAGGTGCCGGCGGCAGCGGCCTTGCTGTCGGGACACATTACTTCGCTGTGATAGCGTGGGACAGGCCAGTCGGTGTCTTACCGGCTGCTGCGGACTGGTCGCTGGCCAGTTTTTTTCAGGCAGCGGAGACATGGCTGGGACATGCTCCGCGCATTGCCCTGCTTCTTACTCACAGCGTGCCCAATCTTCCTGCGCCCCAGTTCGTCTTGACAGACTATGACGTGCCTGCTAGTGCGGAAGTAGTGCCCCTTGACCTGCGACCGTGGGGTGGCGACGTTGTGCCTCTGGTTGCTGTTCCTGGCAGTGCTGTTGGTGACGTATTGAACCACCTTCCGGGACTACCGCCAGTGCTTGGCCAAGTGCCCTTGCATCATGATCTGTTCTTGCAGGACGCACGCGGAGGCCTGCATGCACACATCCCTGAGGACCTCAGCGATGTACAATGGTTTCGGGTTTGTCGTGCGGTTGTTGGCCCTGATGCTTCGCCTTTTGGCTGTGCGGATGGCGTCCTCACTTCTACTTCAACCACTACCACGGGCATGCATGCTGAGAGTCGGTCTGTTCGGTTTGTGCTTACTGGAGGGGCCACCACGCTCCAGCTCCCGCCTGTTCCGGTTAGTGAGGCCGATCCGGTACATGCTATAGGGGAACTACTGTTTGCCGTGGCGGCTTGTGGTAGGCTGAAAGAGGGCGCGGCGGTCACCCTGGGTGCGGGTTGGCCAGCCCCCTCGCGCAGAGGCGAATACATTGTTCCCTTTGTAGTTTCGGCGTTTGGGGATGAGGTGCAACAGTCTGTGCTGTTCGACCCCTCCTATGACGGGTCGCAGCTTTATGCGATGGGTGTGCAACAGGGTTTGCATGCGGAGGACCTCATGAGTACCAATTACCGCCAGTGTGGACTCACCCTTTGGGTCAATGGCGTTCATAGCTCTGCAGTGATTCGGCCGCTCCGAACAGGGGATTATGTCCAGTTGTTACCCAACCGGGTCATTACTGCCCCTACGGCTATTCATCCAGAGGTCCTGCTCAGCTCCATCAATAGGCTGCGGGCCATTTCAGCCCCACTTCTCGTTCCGGACTTTCCCAGGGTTGCTGCCCGTGCTTCCCACGTCGATGCAAGAGTTCGGTCCAGAGCCGCCCTGCACAGTGCCCTGGATTTGTCAACGCGTGCAAGGGTAGAGCTCATGGGGCTACCGCCGCAGCCCGGCCAGGCGGCTCAGCCCATCGTGCTCTTGGAGCCGGGGCGCGCGCCCCATCACCTTTACCTGCCGTTGAGGCTTACGCCCACTCTCGAGGAAGCAGAGGACTCTTTGCGGGATACGCACATCGTCCCGGCCACATATCGATTTGTGGATACGCTCCTTGATTCTAGAGCGGCATCGGTGTTCATTGCCTGTGCGACCCACAGCTGTTTGGGGCATTCAATTTGTTGCACCTGCCTCGGAATGTCCACCCCCCTCGGCACAGGCTGCCTGTTCGTCAAGGTTTTGTTTTGGCGCTGCCGGCTAGGATTGAAGATGGAGCACATGTTGCCACTGCCCGGCCCATTACATATGCCCCTGTCGCACGACGTTCGACCACTGTTCGTTCCACGCCTAGCCGGTCTGAACCAGCTTCTGCAAGTGCGTCTATGGACACAGCTGTTTCTGGGGCGGCTGCTTCCAGTCTTTCGGAGACGATGCCACCTGCCGATGAACCAGCTGCACATCCGGAGCCTACGCTCAGTGAAGGCACGTCTCTTATCCAGATACCGGATTATGCGCATGCGAAGAAACTGAGGTGCCGACAAGCCAGGCAAAGAGGTGTTCCGCTCGAAGGCTGCCAGGACCTCGAGGCTCCTCCACAGGCTTCTTTCCTGGTTAGTGTTGCGACCCCTTTTGGGCGCCGGGGTATTCCAGCGCAGGATAAGAGTGCCTGTGCAATGGTGCAGCCGGAACCAGAGCGGACCATGCTGTCCCTTTGTGACCTTGTGCCGCAAGCCGATACACCGGTTGAGGGTGTCATTCACTTCCCTGTCCCGGCCGAGTTGCCAGATCAATGCTGGGAATCCTACGACATAGCTGGCTTTGCACGAGAGATGCCCGCTGGACTGCGTCTGCATCCCGCGGCGGCTGACCTCCTGGGCAAGCTTGATCACTGGGATGGGTTGACAGGCTTCCAGGCTGCTATGTTATATGTGGACGGATCATTCCATAACAAAAAGGCAGCGTGGGCGGTCGTTGCTTTTGTTCTGGTTGATGGAGTGTGGCTGTGGGCCGGTTTCATTGGAGGATCACTTGCTGAAGCTTTCAATGCACAGTCGGTCTATGAAGCGGAGCTGATGGCGCAACTGGCAGCGCATTGCACGGCTGCAGGATGCTCAGTGCCCACGGTCATCTATTACGACTCCACGTCGGCAGCCACCGCCGCTGATGGCAGAATCTCTTTGCGGCAGCCGCATCCCATTGCAGAGGCGGTCGCGTCTATCGCGGTCTTTCTTCAGTGTAAAGGCAAGCGACCGCTGTTGCAGCATGTGGCAGCGCACACTGGCAATCCGGCCAACGAACTGGCTGATTCCTTGGCAAAATTTTTCTTGGACCCGTGCGCACCCAAGGGACCTGATGCTGTCGAGCCTATGGCCGATTCCATTCTTCGGGGTGACCTTGGCTGGCTTTGGGTGAGGGCTGCTTCTGGGGTGATGTTGCCCTCTCTTGATGTGCATGGCGAGTCCACGCCGCTTCGTGCTGTGAGCACCCCCAAGAGCCTGGTTGCTCCTGCTGCTTACGCTCCGGGTTCTAGGCAGGATAGCGTTCGGGTTACGGACTGTGCGATGCGGCTTTGCACTTATAATGTTCTGTCTGCCAAAGCTGCTCTGCAGCGGTCTTCAACCGCTTAATCGCAATGCAAATCATTGGTTGGCGATTCTCCGGGAGTACGGCCTATGTCAGACGGGTGTTCGCAGCTCTGCTGGGGAGCTACTTCGGACCTGGGTTTCGCCATCAGGTCACAGCGCCTGCCTTGACTACATTGCGTACCCGGCTGAGTGGTCCGGTGGTGTCGGTGGTATCCGTACAGTCGCTTTTCTTGACGAGTTCGCCGGCTTCGACCATTTCCCCCTGCTGGCAGATGTTAAGCTGCGGCTTGAGACTGCTGTGCACCAGTGTCAGGCCTACGATGTGGAAGCCATGCACAGTGAGGCGGGACGCACGTGCATTGCAAAAATTTTCGAGGCAGCCCCCACTATCCCGTGGACGCAGGATGTTGATGGGCATGTTGAAGTGCTCAGTGAGTACATTCATGATCAGCTGGCCACTCACTTCCTTCCCAGCACAGGCAATGAAGCCGCGACACCCTGCCATATCCCATCACACCTGGGGACTTTTGCGCAGCAAGCGAGCCCTGCGGCGCAGTCAGCGTCATCGCCGAGCTTGGCTAGGCAGGCAGCTTCTGCATGTGCTTTTCGGTGCCTGGCGGAACTGTGTCAGAGGGGAGGGTGATATAAATGTTGCGCAATTGCGTGTACGTGTCAAGGCTGCGGACCGCCAGGCCGCGACTTTTGGTGCCAGGATGCGTGAGTTGCAGACGCGGATCCGCGCCGCTTATAGAGCCGATGTAGCTGCCTTTACGCGGCACATGTGGTCCGAGGCCAAAGGTGCAGGTCCCGCGGAGCTGGCGCGTGTCCTTCGCTCTGTGTTGAAGGCAGGGCGTAGCTACAAGCCGCCGCGTGTTGCAGTCGCTTTAAACACTCCTCAAGGTCCGATTGTTGAGCCGGGTGAGGTGGCTGATCTCTTTGGGCGCACTTTTGCAGTTGCGGAACATGCTGCTCCGGTGGACTTTGCTGCTTTACAGGCATGTGATCCGGCACTGGACTGTGTTGATCAGCGTTACTTGGCAGAGCAGCTGCCGTCGGTCACCACAGTTGCGGCGGCTTTTAGCTCCCTTAAACCCAGGCGAGCCTCTGGCCCTTCCCGCATTCCAGCGGACTTCTACGCTGCGGCCCCACTTGCGGCGGCGCTGGCGCATATGCCGGTGCTGCTTAAGACTCTTCTGCGTGCACGACTGCCGTTGTTGTGGGGCGGTTGCGTCTCGCGGCCGCTTCTGAAGCCGGGAAAGCCTGCAGATGACGTGGCAAGCTATAGAGCTATTGCTCTACAAGAGCCTGCGGCCAAAGCCCTCAACAAGGCCCTCCGTCCTCAGCTCTGTGCCCGGTTTGAAGATGTTGCGTTGTCTGGAGTTGGAGGAGCGCGTCCTGCCTTTGCCCTCTCAGTGCCTTCCCTGACGGTGCAATCGGCCTTGGCCTATTCGTGCAAGCAGGGCCTTTCCGTGAGTGCGCTGTTCCTTGATGGGGTGGCGGCCTTCTATGCCACATCCCGAGCCACTCTGTTCACTCAGGATCGTGTTGCGCTGGAGGCCAGGTTGAGGCAAGGACCTTATGCGGATGATGTTGTGGCTGCTTTCCTTGCCTTCTTGCCGGAGGAGGGCTCACTTGCGGGTGCCGGGGTGAACGAGGCAACGTGCGACTTCCTGCGAGCCTCGATGAAGCGCACTTGGTACACTACCAATCCCCAAAGTGCTCGGGTCTATGAGACGTCCAAAGGCACCATACCAGGAGCACCGCTGGCGGATATCCTGTTCCAGTATGTGTTACATGCGGCAATCAGCGCGTTGGACTTTTTGCTGAAACGAGATGGGCTTGCTTTGCAGGTTGCGGGTCAGTCGGCTGCGCCCTGCTCTTGGCTTGATGACTTGACGCTGCTGGTCTGCAGTACTCACGCTGCTGGTTTGACCAAGGCCACCGTTGCCGCTGCGTGCCTGGCCCACCAATGCATGGGTTTAATTGGCATAGATGTCAATTACGGGCCTAATAAGACTGAAGCCCTCATGATCTGGAAGGGGCCAGGGAGCCAGAAAGCCCGCGCGAGTGCGCTCTTGGAGGCTGGGGGCAAACTCTGTCTCGGGGATTTAGGACAAGGCACTAGGTGGCTGCGCTGCACGGACAATTACACCCATCTGGGTTCTGTGCGAGCAACGGCGGCGACGGCTACTGCGGACTTGGAGCGTCGCGCCAGCCTGGCTCATGTCCTGTACCGTCCGCTGCCGAGCCGACTCTTGAACAACCCTGAGCTTACCCTGGCGGAACGGCGTAACCTGCTCTTCGCCGGTGCCTTTGCGTCTTACCTGCATAACGTCGGCACATGGACTTTGTCGACAGGCGCAGAGCAACGCCTGTACCAGCGACACTACATGAAGCTTGTCAAGGGCTCCATTCGGCCCCTTTTCGGGGTGCCGAGCCGTCGCTTAACAGATGTCCAGGCATGCGCTGTGGTCGGGGCTCTCACTCCTCATGAAGCCTTGGCGTCGAGTCGCGTGCGTGTCCTTGCACAGGTGGCTTCGCGTGGTTCCCCTTTCTTGTGGGCTCTCTTGATAGCTGAAAGGGAGTGGCTTGTTGCAGCCCGTGGCGCCCTCGAACTTGTGCACTCGGTGGTCTCCAATCCGTCCGTTAAGGAATACCTTGCCGGTGGACTCGCGGACTCATTCTCGGCTTGGCCTTTCACGGCGGCGCAGGTTTCCGGCCTGCTGCGCAAGTTCAAAAAGATTGCGGTTGCATCTCGCAACGACCTGGCTGAAGAGGCGCTTGCTAAAGCCACAGTCCATCACCAGGCAGCCACTTTGGGTTTCGTCTTTGTCAGGCTGGCCGACAAGCCCGTTGGCGGAGCTATTGCCAGATGTGAGGACTGCGGGCAGACTTTCGGGTCTGTGGCTGCCTGTGCAGCTCATCGGAGTGCTGTTCATGGGCTCAAATCTGAGGCGTCCCACGGGTTTGGGACGGACTGTCAGGTCTGCGCTAAGCGCTACTGGACGCGAGCCAGGCTCAGGGATCACCTCCGTAGATCCGCAGTGTGCGCCTCGGTGTACAAAAACTCCGATATTCAGGAGGGTCAGCTGGTTGCGCAGGCCCCTGGGCAATGTAATCTGCCAGTGGTCCCACTCATCGGACCCCGTCCATGGTGGGCGACGTTAGTTCCCCGTAACGACACGGAGTGCCTACCCACTCCTGCTCTCTCCTTTGAGCCTCATGTGGCCTTTTGCCGATACCGCTACCACATGAACTACCCCGCTTTCTTTGCCTGTTGGAGTAGAGCAGTAGAGACTGGACACCTGGCAGCATTGCTTCAATATTTCGGCCTTCAGGAGGAAGGCACGCCCGAGTGGATGCTGGCCACGAGGGTTGTTTTGGCTCTCGGCCGTAATCAAACTGGTCAGTTTGTGCAGGACCAGCTTGTTGCGGTTGTGAGGGAGGGCTGCGTTTTGTTTGGTCCGAAGCAGGCCCT
Organism: Symbiodinium sp. CCMP2456; assembly: GCA_905221635.1. Classification (NCBI taxonomy): domain Eukaryota; class Dinophyceae; order Suessiales; family Symbiodiniaceae; genus Symbiodinium; species Symbiodinium sp. CCMP2456. Next base: position 512 of record CAJNDV010037637.1, on the reverse strand, counting down.
GAAGGCGTTGAGCGAGCTCCGTCTAGATTTGCTTTAGGCAATCTGCATGTGTTTGAATTCAGGAGCGCGTCGCGAGACACTGGCCACACCGGAAAAAAACCCTAAACCCGAATGTGCGAGCCTCGCCAAGCACATCCTTCGATCGGGAGTTCGACCCCGAGGGAACAAAAGCAAAACCTGAAGCCGAACACCCACCAGGGTGGTTGTCAAAATTGTGATCCCTGTTTGGGTCCTTATTATAATACGGCACCTATTATTTAGGGTACCCCAAAAGGGACCATAGTTTTGACAACTACCCACCTGAACCCAAGACCCAGAACTGGCCCCGAAACCCTAAAACCCCAAAACGCTTTGCCCGAAACCCATACGTGCAGCCATAAAACACCTGCTTGCTATGCCGCACTGTTGGAGCAGCTTGTGTTTTCTGCTTGCACACAACTGCAGAAGGACATTTATGTAGCACAATGAGAAACAGTTACTCATACTCAGACCCTAAACCCCAAAACCCCTAA
>CAJNDV010037635.1:2711-16537 GCA_905221635.1 Symbiodinium sp. CCMP2456 | reverse complement strand
TATGTACACAGATAGATAGATAGATAGATAGATAGACAGATAGACAGGTAGATAAAGAGATAGACAGATAGACAGATAGACAGACAGATAGATAGACAGATAGACAGCTAGACAGACAGATAGATAGATGGAAAGATAGATTGGGGACCTTAGTTGCATGATTCTACTACTTCATCGGGCAAATTAGTATAAGCATGATTGCTCAGTGTCCGTAATAATGAAACAGGGAATTTTGGGCAGACGTAACACGTGTAACTACATTAGAAGATGATTGGCATACATATATATATATATATATATGTATGTATGTATGCGTGTGTGGGGTGAGAGCCCTGAAACCAAACCCCTAAGATTACTAAGTATTCCGACCCCTGTACTAGCTTCGGACTGCGCGTGTTCGGTCTATCACCTTCGGACGGCGCCAGGAGGGGAGGCTGTTCAGGCTGGATTTGGGGTAGTGGTGTGTAAGATTTTGTGCCACTCCTTTCTGCCTCACGGAGCATCCGCATTGCCTCCTGCAGCTCACAAGGCTGGGTTTGCCTCGAAGCCGATCAAACTGGTGAGAATCGAAGCAGCTACAACAATGAATAATCATAGTAATAGAAGTTAGTGGCAGTAGGGGCAGAGTAGTGTAGTAAGTAGAAGTACCAGCTGCTGCAATCGTCGTCATCGTCGCAGCGCAGACAACCGCGTCGGAAGCAGAAGCAGCAGCGGTTGGCCTACAACTTTCTATGCCCGTTGCATTTGCTGGCCTCATAACTACTGAGCACCCTGCCTTACCACCGTCATGGCTGTTGTGGCATTTAAGGACCTCTAAAGAAGATGCCCCTGATTCTAAGGAAAACCCCCGTTGGCTGGGCTCCACACCCACCTCCCCGGCAGCGATGGCTACCAAGCTGTTACCGAAGAAGGCGATCGAGAAAGAGCCGCTAAGCCTGGTTCCAGGGCTCAGGCTCGGTTTAGAGTTTAGGGTTTAGGGTTTGGGGTTTATGGTTTGACGTTTATGGTTTAGGGTTTCGACTTTAGGGTTTCTTTTCGGGGATAACGTTTGGACCCTCGCGACTCGGGCAAAGCAGGCAAGGGTTTCGGGTTTAGGGTGCAAGGCCCCCTCGCGGGTTTGGGCTTTCGGGCTTCAAGGGTTGCGACTTTCACGGCTTTACGAGGACGACGACGACCAGTGTGGTCGCTAACATGGTCCTAATAATGCTGCCTGCTGGTAGCTGTCAGAGTTTCACAACGCTGGCGGCAATTTAACTCTGAGTCTAGAATGAATACTTGTTAAGTGTTTCGTTCTTATGCTCTGATTGGTTTCCTACTCTGTCACGATGGCAATGCTCAGCAACTGCGGCTGCAGCTGATCTTTGGGTCAAGCAGCAACGTCTCTTCTGACTTGCCAGCATGGTGGTTCTTCTTGCGAGTACTGATTGCATACTCTTCAGAGTCCGCGTCTACGATGCAACAATAGCTTATGCTTCGGCGACTGTGCGGGATGACCCGTTCGAATCAACTGCCATGGGAGAACTGTCTTTGCTGCTGCTGCCCCGGATCTTCTTGCCACGGGTCTGCTTCGAGATTCATGAAAATGCTCAGTTTTTGGGTTTTGCCATCAGGGTACAGTTGAGTGCAGTGTAATACAATACAATACAGCATATTACAGTATTAGGGAGTTTCCGACAATAAGGGGTGCCTTATTTTGGGGTCCTTATAATATGGATCCTACTGCTTAGAGCACCCTCCCAGGGCCCCCTATTTTCGGAAACCCCTGTATAGTACGATACAGTAGTTTCAATCTAGCATGGTCGGTATAATGTGGGTGCCTTAATAATTAGAATAGGGTTTTGGGGCCCATTATACTATACTTATAATAAGGAACCCCCAAAAAAGTATAGGTAACTATTTAGGCCCCTACATTGCCATCTTGCCGAGGCGCTGCTCAGAACTGTATCCCCGAGCGTTGTGCTCGGACACCAGCCATGAGTCAAACCTCAGAGTTTCGGAGGCTTCGGAACGACAGTGTGGGTGAGGAGGGTATCGAATTCGGGTTCAGGGCTTCGGATCTAAGTTTTTGGCCTAGATGCCAGGTCATCCACAATCTGCCGGGGTTCGCTCAATCAGTTCAGTGTTCGGTGACCCGCGGAAAGAGTGAGTTTGGCCACGGCAAGGGCGGAGCGAGCGCAGGACTTGAAAAGCTAGCCCTAACCTAAAACCCTTTTGCGCAGACTTGTACATAAACCCTAAACCCTAGGCCCTAGGCCCTAAACAGCCTACACGCTGCCTCCTGGGATCTGCAGGGCTCGGTTGCAAAATCCCCACGAGCCCAGCACTCGGGCACTTGCGGGCCTTTTGCCGCCTTTCGGTGCAGCCACTCTGCAGTAAGCACCAGCCAGGTCGGATCCTGCTCCCTTCTTTTTATTTTTAGGAGCGGAAGCTTAGCAGTTGATCTTAGGCGGCTTGTGAAAAGCGGGCGCACAAAAACTCGTAGGCTCGCTTGACCTGGCGGAACTTCTCCGACGCTTCTTGGCTCCCTTGGTTCTTGTCCTTGGTAGTTTCTGAAAGCTTCGAGCACACTTAGAAATCGATGTTGGACTATGTTGACTATAGCATGCTATATGGGGGTTTCCGAAAATAGGGGACCCTAATATAGTACCCCAAATAATAGGATCATAGAGTCAATTCCCAATCAACTAAAAAACGTTCACAGATGTACCCAGGAGGCGGGGTGGTACTGCAGCGCCAGCTTGCGGTAGGCTGCACGGACGTCCTCCACCGTTGCTCCCGGTTGCAGCCCCAGCGTCCCAAAGTGCTCGGAAGACACGCTTTTGGCCTCGGGACGGGGTGGTGCCTTCGTGGAAGATGGTGGCTTTGCAGATGGGGGCTGCTGGGCGCGGTAGGCGTTGGTGAACTCTGTGAACTCGTCCCCACTGGCCATGAAGATCCGGCTCCGGATCTGTTGGCCCGAAGCGAAAATGCTGGGGATAAAGCCGGGCCGCTCCGACTCCGTCGGTTTCGGCGCGGCTTTCCGCAACTCAGGCTGCATCTCGGGAGGGGCCGGCCCTGGAGGCCCTGAGGACCAGGTGTCAAAGCCCATAGTCGTTGCGAAGGGAGCTTCCCAAAGTGGTGTCTTGCACTTCTGACGCGCCTTCCGGGCTTGAGCCGCTTCAAGGAGCTTTGCCAGGCTACTGTGGCCCTCGCTCGTGGCGAAATCCAGCGCCGTGGAGCCCGAGCCAGTGGTTTGAGCAACATCCGCCTGGAAGTCCAGCAGCAACTGGGTCACAGCCTTGCTCCCGTAGCACGCGGCTTCCATGAGCGGAGTCTCCTGGGCTCTGTTTTCTTTTTTTTATGGGAAGGCCGTGACCATCTAAAGAAACTGATGACATTTTGTTCCCTATACTACAGGTGGTCTCTTCCCCCTAAGCTTCCTTTTTGCATCAGGACTTGCGCAATCCTAAACCCTAAACCCTAAACCCTAAACCCCTAAACCTCTAAACCCCTAAGCTTCCTAAACCCTAAACCCTATAACTTTCAAGAACGGCCGAGTCTCTTTGTTTAGCAGCTCGGAGGTGTTTGGGTCGGCGCGGCCCTTGAGGAGGCACGAGACGAGATTCAGCGCCTCTGGCCTTGCTCCGTCCCCCAGCGCTTGGCGCACCGCTAACCTGGGGTCGGACTTTTTTTTGCTTCGGGACTCCATGGATTTGCCCTGGGTCGGACTTAAAGGACTAGCATAGAATAGAAATTCTAGAAAAAACCTAGTGCAGTATACGATTCTGTATACTATGATATAATGTACTGTAATATACCTCACGGTACTTTCAATCCTCCTTTCCATGGGCTCCGTTTTTTTTAATATTTTGGAAACCCAGACCACAGAGAGTAAAGAAGGATCTCGAAGATTGGCCAAGCAACAAGAGAGCGGTCTCTCCAAGCATGTTCTTGGCCTCCAACTCTGCTTTTGAGTACTGAAGGTAGGACAGGACCAAAGCACCCTTTTCGCTGGACCGTACATTGGCCGCTAAGTGCAGGACGGTATTCCCATCGGCATTCTTGCGCTGTAGCAGGTCCTTCCTTATGGCAGGGGTGACTTGCAGGATTTCCTGCACCCGGAAATCGTTACCGCTCCTCACTTCCCGGATGAGGGCTGTGTGGGCACTTTCCAGCACTTCCTCATCCAGCTGCAGCTCGTACCCAGGCGATTCCGGAAGATTGTCATCCCGAGGGCCCTTGTCGCCGGGGGCCGTTTTCCCTGAGAGCACAGGGATGAACGTTGCCTTCGGCTTTGTCCGCACCTCTTCCCTTGCAACGCCCACGGCCGGGCGCACCAAACGGTGCATGTCTGTTCCGTTGAAGGTCTGCTGAACATCGTTCGCCAGCGTGCTCGTGTCATCCGGTTCCCGCTGCAAGTTCAAGAAGCTGACAACCTGTGGTATCTCTCCCAGAGGAGATGCGCCATGCGACATGCGCTGCACGCGTCCGTCACTGGCCGATGTCGCCGCTGCTGGGAAACAGGCCCATGGCTGCGACTTCCCGGCAGTCCCAAAGCTGTCCCTAAACTTCACAACACTCCAAACCCTAGGCCCTCAACTAAACAGTCCAGGCACGACTATTTTTATAGAGGCCTTAATATTTAGAATAGGGTTTTGGGGCCCATTCTACTATAAGTGTAATAAAGAACCCCCAAAATCGTAATTATTGGTAATTTTAAGGCTCGCTCCGTTTGCTCGAACCGACAGACAGGAAACCTGATCTCGTGAACCCAGAGGCAATAAACCCCAATTCAGGGGCCATAAAACTATAATAAGGAACCCCAAAATGATATAGGTAATTATTGAGGTCCCTATATTAGCTCCAAAAGCTGAAGCCTCAAACCCTGAAGCATTGCCAGCCTACAGCCCGGGTGCCTGAAGTTCCGACTAAGAGTTTGAGGGCTTCGGGTCCAGGGTGTAGGGCTTTTGCACTTCGGGGAGTTGAAACTGGATCTGCGGGCTACAAAGTTACTAAGCCCCTAAAGCCTTTTTTACAGAGGCTTGATTGGGCCTCGCCGGGTCAAGTTCCCTCGCAGCACATCGCAACACCCTCTACCCTAAATCATACTAACACCTAAACCCCTAAATTGTCAAGCGAGACACACACTGAAAAGGAGGGAGGTCGCGATCCCACCCGTGAGGCGGCCGATAAGGAGCATGAACATCGACCTTGATCTTCTTTCCCAGGCTTTTTGTCTGCGGCTTAGAGGGCTGTAAGGGTGCCTTACTCCCTTTTGAAACCGGACTTGATGAAAGCCTAAACACTAAATCCTCAAGGGTCCCTTGTGAATCTCCGAGGTGCAGGACACAGGCATGCGGCTGATGATAAAAACAAGCGAGAGAATATACCACAATTCCCATAGTTTAAGGTCCTTAAGGTAATGCAGGGTTTATATCATCAACTGCAACCCCACTCTTTCACAAGCTGCATGACTCATTCTTGTCCTCCTACTTCGCTCAGGGCGCAAGGGGCCCCCCAAGGGCAAGGGAGTGTAGGTCGGAAGGCTTCCGCCACTTCAGGAAGCTGTCCATGAAGCAACTGTCTCACTTCGGGAGCATGCGTGACGCATTCCGTCTAGGCTTGCGGCTTAAGCTCCCCTCCTGCCAATGCAATGAAAGGCTGGGAGGATCCAGAGGTCAGGACCTACAAGAACTACAGACCATCCGAGTAGCTTGAAGTGCTTCGTGAGGCAGGACCTCGGAGTGCGCTGCTGCACTGCCGCTCCGGATCCGGCAACGTCGTTTAGGGTTTTAGGCTCAGGGGTTGGGGTTTAGGAGTTTAGGGTCTAGGGTTTCTTGGGCTGACTTTGGGAAATGAGATTTCAGGGTAGAAGGCTTTCGTTGTGGGCAGCGAGGGAACAACCCTGTTAGGTTCCAGGCTGTGCTCTGATGACTGAGGCTGCCGCATGAAGTAGAGCACGCAGTAGAGAGCCTGAGCCGGCTTGCTTCAAAAGAACAGAAGACGAGTACTACGGCCCATCATTATATGTGCAATTCAGTTTGCTTCTGTTGAAAAGACAAGAAGAGTCGAACTGGCAACTGTACTGAAACTACGCGCCGTGCTGTCGCAGTGAAATTAACCGCAGCCCTGCCTCAAAAGTAGCTGCAGCCTAAATCGCGTCAGACAGCTTGCATCCAAGAGGCTGCAAACCTTCGGCGCCCGTACTTGTCGGCCATAGACCCGATGAAAGTGCCGAAGAGGGCACTGCTGCCAAAGCCCGCGACGAAGAGGGTCGCGTTATCCTCACGCGAGAAACCTTTGCACGGGGCATAAGTCTCTCCCGTTCACGCATGTCCAGCAAGTCATGGGCTCAAGATGAAACTCAGATACCCTCCTGGGGCCCAATGCATCAAGGAACCATACGACGCATAGAGCGCATACACAAAGGGGCCCTGAAGCCAATCCGCCATCATCGCGCTCAAATAGACCTGAGGAACGAATGGACAGGTTTCTGATGCAACCCGGCTCTTGGTTCGATTCGATCGCACCAATCATCATAATAAGAATAACCAATAGTAGCAATAAGAATAAGACTAATAGTAATAATAATAATCATAATAATAATAATCATAATCATAATCAAAATCATAATCATAATAATAATAAGAATAATAATAAGAAGAAGAAGAAGAATAACAGTAGAAGTAATAATGAGAGTAACAATAACGATAATAATAATCATCATCATAATAACGTTAATCTTTCACTGCATGAGGGGAGGATGTACGGTTGCTAGCCGCCCAGCAGCCGAAAGATAGATGCGCTGCAGCCGGCTCAATCCATCGCTAGTGCCCGTGGACACCTTAGAGGCACTGGAGTTTACGGTGTATCGGACGGGAAGGAAGCAGGTCGAGGTCCGGTCCAAGCCCTTGAGCATCTGAATGCTCGACCGGTCGATGACAATGACCAGTGTCGTTGCAACAAGGCCCGCCTCAGGACGTTGAAACGCTGGAAATTGCCGTCTCCAGCTCGACCATACACGCCCCCCGGGGTCGGGACGCATATGCAGCCATAAAGGTAAGCTAGCGCCAGCATGGTCACGGCACAGCCCGAGTAGTGCGCTGAATTTGCGCTACAGATGGACGAGGCAGTGTTGCGAGAGTGGGAATGGCTATCAATGACTGCTGCGGAAGTGTGCACTGGCTTGCCTCCTGGCTTGAGCCAAAGACAAATATTCGTGCCCATGAAAGACCCCGAAGCATGAGGAGACAAGAGTTGGCTGTGTACAAAGAAGGGTGCCGGCCTACACCCTTCCGCCGATTCGGACTCTCTCTCTCTCTCTGTCTTTTTTTTCGCCAGGGCTATCTCTCTCTCTATCTCTCTCTCGCGGACAGCACCACCTCTAGGGATTCGGGTGTTTGGGGTGTTTAAGCTGTTTAGGCATTTAGGGTGTTTGGTGTGTGTACGCTCTCACAACTCGGACAAGCCAGGCGAGGTTCCCGGGTAGCAGGTCGGAGTGACACAGTCAGAAGCTGGGCTTGACAGGGACTACGCATGGCATAGCAGCTCGAAAACAGGCTAGCTAAGACTGAAGGAAAAGGCTAAGGTCAACGGTATTCACAGTCCAGCAAGCTGAAGAAGTCTACATGGGAGGTCTACAAGGTTTCGTGAGAGTCAGTTCCTGATCCACAGAATTCATAAATGCGACAAGCAAGTCTCCAGTTGAAGACATATCAGTTGTCACACTGATAAGAAGAGATACTACACTTGATCATAGCCAAACGGCCGAGAAGGTATTTAGGGTTGTGGGTTTTAGGGTCTAGGCCCCAGAGGGTTTGAACCCCGCCGATGCCAAGCTACGCTCCACGCGAGAGCCCACTGACATGGAGAAGGTGTCGGAAGCCCGACTGCTTCTCTGCAGCCACGTGCCTGGGGTAGCAAATTGTCTAAGTCCGTTTGCATCTGGCGTTCGCTGCCGTCCCTCAACCCGAAAGGCAATGCCAAAGCCGAAAACCCAATGGCTTGATGGCCTCAGGCCCAAACAACTATCCTACTCCCCTACAGCCTTGTTTGCACCCTCAAAAACCCTTAAGCCTAAATCCTCAGAACCTCAGAACCCGATTTTGTTCACAAGGGGCTCGACTGCTGCCCTCACTGCCCAGACCCACCACATGGTACTCATCCGCAGAACAAGACTACAACTGATATTTGGTTCACGGCACGGTCCGGACGCTAGCACTCGGACTCTCCAGGCAACGCATGTGTCCGCACGGTCATTTTTATGTAAACGAATGCCGGCAACACGGAAAGACACCCGAAAGCCACACCCAAAAATGCAGACCCTAAGCAAAACCCCATGCCAGCGTCTGTCCGATCTCCGATGGCGTCCAAGCATCGTGGGTTGGGGGATCTTCGCCGGAATCCCACAACCCGCCCAGCAACCCGAAGCCTTTTTTTGATATGCTATCCATAGGGAGGGCCTAACTGATACATAAGCTCCTCCAACCCGAAATACGGCCCCCATTGTTTGAACCAGTTTCCGAGCGCAACTCCCCCTTTTTTTTTGCATCCAGCCTGCAAGAGCCTCTGCTGGGAACCTAATGAGGGCTTAGAGCAAACCTTAGTGCCCTAAACCCCCAAGCCCCCTAAAGCCCTAGACCTAGACGCTTTTGCACCAAGAGCTCTGGCCATGCGCCCGGAGGACGCACTCCATCCTAAAGGCCCCTAAGTAGCAGAGGGGGCTTCGAGTTTACAGGGGCTAGCTACATTCAGAACTCTTTGAGCCCACTCATACCATAAATGACGACCCCTATAGTACGTATTAGGGCGTTCGAATCTCCACCCTCCGAAGCAAGATCCGGGTCGAAGGGCCAAACGAAGAAGAGCATGGACACCATGACCTCAATAACCATCAGAATGACAGGGTTTAGTGTAGGGCTTGATCGCAGGTTGCGGTGTAGACATTGGGTTCCCAGTCTCGCGATGAACTACTGCACCATAAGCCCGCGCCTCCCAGCAAAAAAGAGATCGTAGGGGCATAGCTCAACTATGCTCGCAGGTAACTGCAGCAGCACTTATACTAATAGTTACTAGTAGAAGACTAGAAGTAGTACCGATCGCAAAATAAGACAACCAAACTCGTCGTACTGGTGTTGGTGGTGATGATGATGATGGAGGCGAGCATGCTCAGGATACTTCCTTCGCCGCGCCGAGCGGGTGGATCCTTGTGGGATTTGGGGTTTATGGGGCTCAGTAGCTCAGTCTCCCTCCCACTACTACCTTCAAGTTTGTCATGACGATTGCCCACATCGCTGCGATTGACGTTTTGAAACCCTTGCCATCATTTCCAGGATAATTAACTCAGTGTTACAAGTTCCTACTGCGGTCTGTGTGGCTCCTATAAATGACCGGTTTGTGTTTGTTCTGGTTACAGGCACGACAACATGATTTTTCTCACGCGTACCATGACTATTATTCTTGCGAGTTCCCGAAAGAAATCTCGGTATCGTCATCACCCACCGTCTCTTCTCTGGCCCCTCCAGAGCAAAGATCATTTGGGAATGTGGGGTCCCGGCCACGTAAACCAGGGCCAGCGAGAGGGTGTACTCCTCAGGCCGGCATGGAGCGATGACACAACGACTAATGTAGGGGCCTTAATAATTAGAATAAGGTCTATGGTATATTTATAAGGAACAATAGCAGTGATATTGGTAAGCATTAAAGCTTCTACTATATTAATCGGCAGAATCACTGTAAGCAACTTTGCTAGGGCCATATATAGTCGGAATCAGAAAACGGAGTCTTCGCAATCAGGACACCACCACCCCGTCCACGACGTGCTTTGGAGTCAACCCGGTCCTGAGTATGCAGGACGACATTGCGGATTCCCGCAGACAGGCTTCTCCCTCATGCGTAATCTTAACCTATCGCTGGCCCCCTGCGTAAGCCAGAAACCGTGGACACCCAGATCCCCAGACCCGCAACTTAACGTTAAACCGCGCAGTCTAACCTCCCCATCCCAACCCTGCGTGCTTCGGAGCCGAATGAAACTACAGACTCATGATCATGGCATCGGGCTTGCCAGAGTGTGAGGCAAGGCGTGTAAAAGTGGCTTGAGAAGACTTAGCTGCCTTGCGATGATGAGGAGCATGAGAAGGCGGAGGACTTCTTAGTCTTTACAGATGCCTTGTTGCCGACAACAAGACTATCATTCGCACGAAGACGCGCAGGAACAACATGTCCCGTCGACCTCCTCAAAACTCACGACTCACCCCCCGAAGCCTGGCATCGGATTGTGTGTTCAGGTCTTCCCCTACTTCTAATGAACTGCGGTTGCGGATGTCGAGAGTATCCCCCAAAAAGTTGGAAACCGGATTAAGGACAATCAGTGAGACAAGTGCTGTGATATCCCCAAGCATTACTCTTAAACTGAACCGATGTTGGAGCTTCCACTGCAGGTGCCATAAGGGGGTTTCAGATTATTAGGGGTACCTTATTTTGGGGTCCTTATAATCGGGATCCTACTATTTAAGCTACTATATTAGGGTCCCCTTTTTTCGGGAACCCCCATAAGGCATGCAGCCATAGGGCATCTGAAGAAGCTGCTGGGAGTCCCGGTGCCCGATCTGCTCGAGCAACCAGCTCTGCATCCTCCGGGTTTAGGGTTTAGGGTTTAGGGCTTAGGGTTTAGGGGGGTGTTGCTGTTTTTCTTGGGGGGGTTGTCGAGTTGTAGGGGCTTTAAGGCTTCCAGGCCCTTAAGGGTTTAGCGGTTTAGTGAAGTTTAGTGTTGTCTGACTCTTCGCAAGGACAAGCCCGCATGACAGGTAATACCATGGTAATACCATCAAGTATCAGACTTCATGGGTTAAGGGGTTCGGGCTTTGTGGCTTTGCGGTTCGCTTGACACTCGCACTCGGGCATGCCAGAACAGTAACTATGACGACGGTCTGACAGAGGCAATACTGCAAAGCCTTTCGTGTTGACTGTAAGTGTCAAAAGACTTGAGGGTTTCAGGTTTTCGAGGCTAGGGCGCAGGGGTAGGAGTTTCGAATAGTTACCGGCTTCAGGGCACGTCCCTTGTTCTGGCTGAAAGTGATGTTGCGCTCGGCCTGTTGATCATCATCAACATGAGCGCCGGGATGGCTATGCGAATCGAGTGCATCACGACGGCTCCTCAGCAGCAGGGGGGGATGACGCCGGCCCTGCTGGAAAAAGCCCTCTGACAATAACCAAAACTTACTACTAGGGTGTTGCGGCGTAGGGGTTCAAGGGGCACTAGGGTTTCTGACCTGAGAGCTTGAGCCGCCAAGGCGCGCTGATGCGTGTGGCGCCATGAAATGGCATAGACGAGCGCCTGGATGCACACAGAGGTCAGGGATTCGAGAAGGTCTCTCGCCTGCGACTATCATGTCCACCATCGCCTCGGTAATCATAACTTCTGCCATCAGTGTGTTTGATTGCGGGGGCATGCAGCATCTGGCATTCTGCGAGCATTCACTTGTGATGGGCCGCTTTCCACCCCTTCCATGGCTGCCCACATCAGAGGCTTGGCCTCCGTGGATCACTAACTCCACCCGGTCTCAACATCATGGGAACCAATTGGTCAGCGCCGTGCTTGTTATCATGACGATCGCCGCCATCGTGAAGGCATAGGTCGTCCGTTTTTCAATATTACCATCACCATCACCAGCGGCAACAACGACAAGGCGGCTGCCCCCACCATAGTCATCATCATCGTCGTCAGTGTGATCACCATCCTCATCACCGCCGCGAACCATTGCCACCGCCACTGCCGTCATCCTCACCATCCACAATAACAGCGCCATCATCGTCATTAATTGCCATCAGCATGATCACTATTCTTGCCCTCACCGCAAAATCATCATCGTCGTGAAGCATCATCATACCATGACCATCTTTCGTCACCATCGTCATCGCCGCCGCAGTCCTCATCATGACAATCATCACCATCAGCTTCCTTCACCATCATCATCGTCGTCATCGTCATCCACAACATCACTAGTATTGTCACTAGCCACGGATCAACCTGATAAGCGCAGCAGGGTCATTGGAACCGTCGACGCAAGAGCTGCTTGATGATGTGTTCACCAGCAAGCAGCCGTTCTCCATCCTTTGCTGACCCTGCCGGCCTGGAACTGTAAGAGGAACTTCGCGTTTTCGCCACCGTGGGGGGTGCCTCGGATGAGCAATTCAGGCGAGGTCTCACCTAGAACTCAGTCTCAAGTATTATCAGAGGAAGAGTCAACGCTACTAAGTTATGGCGACAAGGTCTCTCCGTTTAGCTCTCCTTGTCTAAGTGCCTTCTTCCACCTTGGCCCTTTGCCCCTTTGCAAGCACTGGGCCCCCGGACGGAGCGTCAGGGTCAGGCCCACGCCGAGGCACAGGAGGAAGGTGAGCAGCCCCACTCCGAAGCCAAGGCCTGCTGAAGACCCGTCAGCATGTGTCCCCCTCCCAAAGAAACACTGCTTCTGGGCTCGACTAGTAAAGGCGCGAGTTCTGGGCCCCCTGGGAAATACGCTGAGGCTTCGTCGCTCACTCGGGGTATGGCCAGGCGGGGTTCGCACAGGGTCGGCAGTAACACACACAAGCATCCAAAGACCCTACTGAGGCACCGTGCACGCGACTCGTTGTTCTTTCATCGTGCGATTGCAAAGTGCGCCTTCTCTGGAACCGACCCTGGGTCGGGATTGACAGCCAGGCATTCCAGTGTGTTGTTGAATGACGTGTCGGTCAGGTCAGTGGCCCGGAACCCGCCTGGGATTGATTTTTTGGGGGCTCGTCCCGACCATGTCACATCCACTGCCGCAGTTTCCAACGATGTCCTTCATCTCGCTCCGCGGATTGCGCTGGAGGGCGTTGTTGCAGGGAAAATCTTCGCCGGGCGACTAAGCTCGAGATCGCTCTGAGCTGCGGCCTGCTTTTCTTCCGCAATCTCCATCAACTGGGTGGCTGTTAACGAGTTTTTTGGCACTCGCGCTCGACGAGGTTAGGTGAGGTTTCCGGCGGCAAATAGCTACTATAATAAGGAATCCCTATCATGTACTATGATACTATGTATCCCCGTTGTGGTAACCGAAATTAGTTCCTAGCAGCAACCCAGTCAAGGTTTCAGTGGTCGCTCTGTAAAGGAGCTTTGTCCCAACGCCCCACGAGCTGCCGATTCCTGACTCAGTCCCCACCCCCATCAGCAAGTACGCCTCTGACTACATCTACCAAGGTGCGGATTTAGGGTTTAGGGTTTAGGGTTTAGGGTGTACGATTTGGGGTNNGGGGTGGCACCCCAGTACTTGCTTGGTTGACCTCGAGAAGGACGTTGCCTTTCCAACAGCTCCTCCTGGCTCCTTGCTTGCTTCATGTCCTTGCCGAGCTTGTCCGCATCCTCCCTGCAAACCTTGCCCGCGCTGCCAGAAGCTGCCTGTGCTGACGATTCCTCGGCTTTTTTCGGTGTCGACAGTCGGTAACATTGCCACCGCTGCAGCGGCAAGCACGAACCTCGCCTTTGGCGAGCTGCTTCTATGCTCCCCCCATCCAGAAACAAAGTGGATGCAGGGGCCTAAACAGTAAGAGTACGGCTTTAAAGTGCATGTTATGGCGTAGGTACATTCAGGAACCCTAATGTATCTTATCGGTAATTATTCAGGGCCCGATCTTCCCCACTTTACAGCTTAGAATTAGATTGGAACTGTCGATCTTCAGACCGGATAGCTTTTGGGCAGAGGGTTGAAGATTCAAGCCCGCCCTGGTTTTGATCTCGGCTTTTTAAAGCAAACCTTCCCAAAAACCCATCGACATCCCAAACACCAAAAAGCCCCTGCACCTCTCAACAACCCCCCCCCCCCCCCCCC
>CAJNDV010037634.1:1513-16738 GCA_905221635.1 Symbiodinium sp. CCMP2456 | reverse complement strand
CTAGGGGAAGGTTTGGGCTTTGGGGCTAAGGTTTGGGCTTTCACTGTGGGGGTCCATGAGCCTTAGGGTAGACCCTGAACCCCTAAACCCCCTAAATCCCCCAAAACCCTAAAACCCCAAAACTCATCCGAGAAGAAAGTGTGTAAACATAGGCGTCTTAAGAATTAGAATAGGGTTTTGGGGCCCAAAATACTATAGTCATAATAAGGAGCTCCCAAAATAATATCGTATTTTGGGGGTTCCATATTATAAATATGCTATACAGGGCGCCAAGACCCATTCTAATTTACTACGGGCCCTGCACTAAACATCATCCCGGGACCTGCGCCGCTGCGGGGCTCGAGGCCTGCCGGGCTTGGGGGGTTTAGGGGTTTGGTTTTGCTGGTTTAGGGGTGAAAGTTTAGGGGTTTAGGGTTTAGGGGTTTAGGGGTTTGGGGGTTTAGGGTATAGGTTGCTAGTTCCCCGTACCACGTTTCGGGGGCCCCTCTTTACCAGGATCTTGTCTGTGGGCCCGATGTTCAATTTTACTTGGTTTGGGGCGTAGATTTAACCCCCAGGGTGTTCAACTTTACTTGGTTTGAAAACTCTAGGGGTGCTCAATTTTGCCTGGCTGCGATTGAATATCCAGGGTGCATCTCGGCACAGAAGACTCTCGGTGATGAGCAGCTGCAGTTTCATGTTTCGTGGGATATCCGATGTGAACTGTATGTTATGATGGGTGTTGATGAAATGTGGTGGCCGATGCAATGGTATATCACCCAGGCCTGCCACCCGGGCCGCCAACCGAGGCCAAAATCATGGTTCAATTTTACGTGGCCTGGCCCCGGAAAGGTAAAATTGAGGGCAAAGCCGGGCCTGGTTAAATCCAGCCAGTATAGGGGGAAGGGCGGAACCGGGGCCTTACCCGGGCTCTGGCAAGGCAACTTTGAGAAGGGAATCCAGGACCAATTTCAATGTCGACTCCAGAACAGAATGGAAATCAAGCCCAGGGCATTCTTCAATCCGACTTTGAACTTGGATTGACCCCAAGCACGTGTAAAATTCAACCCGACCGTGAGGTTAAATTGACCCCTCAGATAGGGGTAAAACTGAAGTCGACGGAGAGGTAAATTGAACCCAGGCAGGGGTAAAATTCAAACCGATGGTGAGGTTAAACTGAACCCGAATTGGGATTAAATTCAAGCCCAGAATCTTGCAAAGAAAACGTGTTAGAGGAAACGATCAAGGTTTAGGGGTTGAGGGTTTATGGGTTTAGGGGAATGTTCCATGGCTTGTAGGGTCTCGGGAGGGGCTATTGGTGTGTTTGGGGTTGCAAGGTATAGAGTTTGTGATTTGGAGTGTTGGGGTCTTGGGCCTTGGGTTTGTGAAGGGTTTAGGGTTTAGGGTTTAGGGTTTAGGGTTTAGGGTTTAGGGTTTAGGGTTTAGGGTTTAGGGTTTAGGGTTTAGTTAGGATTTTGGCGTTGTTAGGGCAAGGTTCCGCAGTATCCGATTCGTAACAACGATACCCTGCTTCCTAGTATTCAGCCTGAACAAGGAGACCCTACCAAACAAGGGCACAGGTGTGCTACAAGGGTACTTGTGCGGACCTACCAAGGTTCCTCCCATTTTCCAATGCTTCCTCACCACGACCGGCGCTTTTGCCTTGTTTAGGGGCTGAGTATCCGAGCCCCAAAATAGTTAACCTTTTAAACTTAGCTTATGGTTGCATTACCCGAAAGAGGTTAAAGGTTATCTAGTCAACACCTAGGGTTTAGGGCTTAGGGTTTGGGGTTTAGGGTTTAGGGTTTATAGCAGTCACTTCTCCCGAACACCGCCGCATGCAACCGACACACCCCGATGTCACATTCATGTCCACAGAATACCTAGCTGAATGTATGAAGTAATGTAGGGACCTTATAATAGTTAGAATAGGGTTTGGACCCCATTCGACTATAATTATTATAAGGACCCCCCCCCCAAAAAAAAAATGCTGTAGGTAAGTATCTAGGAAAAGATATGTTAGGGTTTTTAGGAGGTGGGAACCCTAAACCCTAAACCCTAGACCCTAAACCCCTAAACCCTAAACCCTAAACCCTAAACCCTAAACCCTAAACCCTAAACCGTTAGGGTTTTTGGGAGGTGCCGATACTTTGGAGCTCCTGGTCGGATAAAGGACCCGACACTCCACACCCGGGAAACAACATGACAAAATAATAGGGTTTAGGGTTTAGGGTTTAGGGTTTAGGGTTTAGGGTCCTCAAAGCAGATGAATGTAGGGGCCTAGATAATCACCAATACATGTTTTTTTGTCTGGGGGGGGTTCCTTATTATAGTTGTAGCTATTTCGATTGTTGAAGCCCCTATATTACAACTATAACGAAGATACGGATACAAGTAGTACGTTTGACAGCCCCGTGGTTTCATACTGTCAACACCGATGAAACATGATTCCTAAGGCACACCTCGCCTATGTAAGCCCCAGACCCTAAACCCCTACTGCACCCTGAAACGAAGTTAACGAAGATCCTGTATGCTCCGCTTAAAATCCGCGTGCCCTAAACCCAAAACCCAAAGCCCATGTAACCAGATGAGAGGGCTCTGCCCACAGAAGAAATCTCATGTAAGGGCTTAGGGTTTAGTTTAGAGTCAAGGTTAGGGTGTACAGTCCGTAAAGCTTTATAAGGGGTGACAAGGGGTTACACTTGTTATGGATCCCGGTTTCTGGGAAGGGTTCTATCAGGGCTGTGTGAGGGGCTTCATAATTTATGCTGGTTTCGGGTTCAGGGTTAGGGGCCTGGGGTTTAAAATTCAGGAGAACACTCAACCCAAAACGACCAAAACCCTCACGCACAAAATCACACACAAACATAGACATACACTTGTGTATATATATATATATACACAGATCTGTGTATATATATATATATACACACACAGATCCCCTTGTTGAATCTCTCGTTGTCATCTCACAGGGGCCCTTAAATTGGAGGCCTCAGGAGGTGGGATGAAAGTACGACCCATGATCCCCTGAATACGGAGTCTTCTTTAAAGGAAACTGCAGGTGGGGAGTCTAGGGTATATAGGACTTCTATAAGGTATATAGACCTTCTATAAGGCTCCTATAAGGGTTACTACCCACCTGAAAATGTCCTAGATTTCTTTTCGGATTGCCCTACTTGAAGCCCTTTGAGCAAAGGAACCTCTAAAACCCTAAGCCCTAAATGCTAAGTTAAGCCCTAAAGCCTCAACCATGACCCCTTGCCCCCTAAGCCCTAGACCCCCTAAACCCTAAACCCTCGCCTGACTATCCTTCGTGCTTGGATGACGACTTCGTCGCCGCCGGGCCTGTCATCACTCTTGGCTCAGAACCCCGGAGGCTCCATGTCGCTACACCGTCGGTTTAGGGCCGTTTAGGGTTTGAGGTTTAGGGTTTAGGGATTGGGGGTTTATGTTGGGGTTTAGGCAATTTAGGGTTTAGGGTTTGTAGGGCTTAGGGCTTAGGGCTTAGGGCTTAGGGTTCAGGGATCACGGCTTAAGGGCTCGGAGCTTAAGGCATCCGGGCTCAGGGCTTTGGGAATGAGTGTACTGACAACCTGGTAACACCGGAACCTGCGCGCCATTTGCCTACACCTCTGAGGTCGTGGCACCTGGGAACAGCAGCTTACAGTCGGACGAGGCACTTTCGTTCCCTAAACCCTAAACCCTAAACCCTTAACCCTAAAAGGTGGGTTGTGACGAGAGAGTCTCGAAATTAAACTTACAACAAGTCACAGCAGTCCGTATGCTAGGCCACCCATTTCATCAGCTGTCGAAGGGCAAGTTGATGGATGCTTTCAACAAGTTAAATTCTGATAGCAATGAATCTCAGTCTTCTTTTTTCAACTTCGACATTGAAATTCATAGCCGGTAGCCCAAAACCGAGAAGCCGTCTGAAGTAGTCCCTGTCGGAGTCTTCCATCTTAGTCTGCTTGTGGTAGGGCTTCGCACGCGGCGACTCGACGCCTCCAAAAAGGGCCAATGTTGCCTCCACCTTGGAATCTCAGATGACAGGGTGCTAGGCTGAATCGCTGCGCCAGGTGGCAAGAGGCACGTAGCATTTGACTGCCCGCAGAGCACATGTAGCGACCATCTATGCACTTTTCAGCAGGCTGCAGGCTCACGAGTCTGATGTGGCACGAAACTGCGACCGGTCGCCCCGCTACCAATATCAGGCAGGTCCTTAACCCTAAACCCTAAACCCTAAACCGAAAATCACCAGGATTGATCTTCACCGGACGGACCTCTAAAGGTTCGCGGTCTTTCTCGCAGCCAGACCAGATGCTCTCGGCCCATCTCCCCCACTGGACTCCAGAAGGCCAGCCATCGGTTGGTCTGGCAAAGTCAAAGGCCAGCAGGGGCACAACCAAGTTGTGGCCTTCAGCAGGGAACGCCTGCTTGTCCATGTTCAAGACCTGGGATTGGGTTCATTTGGATAATATAAAGGGTTTAGGGTTGAGGGGTTTAGGGTTTAGGGGTTTAGGGGTTTAGGGTTGAAGGTTTAGAGGTTTAGGGTTTAGGGTGCTATCCAGTAATGTACTTCGGCCTTGATTGAAACGGTTCCTGTTTAGGCACTCTAAGACCTGAGTACAGACTTTTTTTGGTACATGGAGCCTTTGGTTAAGGCCTGCATCATAAGTTCTATATGAGCAGTCTATAAGGTCTATAACCGGCCTGCGCACAGAGGCTTCTATGGAAGGCCTATATACCATGTCTGTAAGGCTCTAGAAGATCGGGGTTCCCATGAGCAACCCCCTCCCTAAACCCTAAACCCAAAGCCCTAGACCCTAAACCCTACCCCCACTTAAACCCAAAACTTCCCTAAACCAGACCGTGCCGTCAAACTTCTTGTGCCAGCCACCCTTAAACCCTAAACCCTAACCCCTAAAGGAAGGGAGGGGGTTTGCTAACCACAGGTCTGCATTAATCGGTTGGATTTTCTGGGGCGGTCGGGGCTGGAGCAAAAGGGATTCATGGCTTTGGGGCACATCACCCTTGTAGCAGGTTAATAACCTCCCCGTCTATAGAAGACATCATAGTAAGAACCCTAAAAAGGTAGGTGTTATAGGGTCCAGGTAGAGCTTAGGGTTTAGGGTCAGGGATTCAGGGCTTTGGGGCACATCACTCTTTTAGCAGGGACCGGGAAAGTAGCAAATCATACACACGGACTTTTAGGGTTTCGGATTCAGGGTTTAGGGTTTAGGATATTGGGTTTTGGGGTTCAGGGTTCAGGGTTTAGGAATTTAGGGGCGTCAACCCAGAACCTGGAACATGTGGGCAGAATGCCCTGAACCTGAAACCTTAAACTCCCCCAGCAAACACCGAAGCCTTTAGGACCATCGGTACGAGCCACTTTGAAGCCCTGGTGACTTGAGGGATTTAGGGTTTAGGGTTGACTCTGAACCGTAACCCTAGACCCGGAACCCTAAAACCCAAAAGCCTAATTAAAGCCCAAACCCTGAACCCTAAACCCTAAAAGCCTAAAGCCTCAAACCCTAAACCCTGAACCCTGAACCCTAAATAAACGCTAAACCCTAAACCCTAAAAGCCTAAAAGCCTAAAGCCCCAACCTTTGGAGCCGAAAACCCCTGAATCCGTAAATCCGAAACCCAGGAACCCGTAACCCTGCCGTGAGCCACCAACACCTAAAGGTTTAGGGTTTAGGGTTTAGAACCTGCCTTGCTTTATTGGGTGCCTTTATTTCTACATTCCAGGGTCCCTTCATATCCTATACTAGGGCTGAAGGGTCCCTATACTACTATGTCAGGGCTTAAATAAGAACCTGCACAAAAGGGAAGGTTATGGAGCCTACAGAAGCCTTATTTTTTACCTCAACCTACCAAAAAAAACTCCTTTTTTGAAGGATCCCTATCTCATATTAGGGTTCGTTATAAAAGCCTGCACCTTTTGATAATTTAAGGTATATGCAACGCTTATGGACAAGTCAGTGCCACGCTTGGCCTCTTCGGGCGGAGCGAAAATGGCACGTGCTGTTTTCCTGGGACTCACCTGAACGGTTTGAGGCGTAGGGCCTAAACCCTAAACCCATTCTTTTGAACTACCGTAACCTAGTTCAGTTTGTAAACCCTAATATGGAATTTATAGCAACCCTGGGAAAACATAGGGCTGAGTAGGTTGAGGTAGAGATTAAGTAAAGGTTTAGAGCGAGGGTTTTCCTAAAAGTTGCTCCTTCTTAGGATTGCCTTAACCTACCAAAACCTAGTTTTCTGTAGGGTTCCTATAGACTCGTTACTACGGTTTACAATGAAAACCAACAGAGAAAGTCGATTATGGTGGTTGCGGGATACACCTTACATGTCTTGAGCATGAACATCAAGCTCTACTGCAAGCCCAGCTAATATGCGGGCCTGCAGAATTGGACACAACATTCCCTCATAGCCCCAATGGACTTGCATTGCAATGCGCGATAAACCCCCTATGTTCGCGACTTATCCCTAAACCCTAAACCCTAGGCCCTAAACCCTAAACCCTAAACCCTAAACCCTATAGACCCTAAACCCTAAACCCTAAACCCTAAACCCTAAACCCATGAAGGCCCTCTCGGAAGTCAGGTCTCGGGTGCTCGTGTGGGAGTTCATTTGCGGAAATCTTGGCGGCTGCCAGGCTCCGAGTTGAAGGTTTCTGTAAGGGTGCTGTGAAGGGGGGGTTAGGGTTTAGGGGTTTAGGGTTTAGAGGTGACGGTTTAGGGCTTTAGGGTTTCGGGTTTTAGGGTTCAGGCTTTTAGGGTGTAGGGTTTGAGGGTTGAGGGTTGAGGGTTTAGGGTTTAGGGTTTTAGGGTGTAGGGTTTGAGGGTTTAGGGTTTAGGGGTGTAACATTTACAAGGGCCATAGGGTCCCAGAATCAGAAGGCAAGGCCCTGGACCCTGAGCCCGAACCCCCTAAACCCGACAGCCCTGCGTAGCGACTCCTTGCAGAGCTAAGCTACTTATAGTAAGGGTTTAGGGTTTAGGGTTTAGGGTAAGCCCCTTTAAAGCCCCAACCCCCTACACCCTAAAGCGCAATCTTCCTCTTCTTCCTCCTCATCATCAGAACCTTTCTCGGGAGATCCTTCTTGTTGATCTGCCCACAAGCCAATTTCCTCACCTGGTCTGACACAAGAACTCGCTGCTGCATCAGGAAACTCTTGATCGCAGGAATCTCGATAGCACTCTTCTTCACGAGGGAGGGTGCGGGGGTGCACATGGACCCAGAAGGCGTAGGAGCTGTCCATTCACTCCACCCGCTTGGGGTAGCCCGGGATGCGGGGTTTTTTCGGCTGGCCACATGCTTAGCCTTTCTATGTGATCAAACAAGGTGTTGCTTCCATGTGGACCCGAAAGAGCACCAACAACGCTTATCACATGCATAAAAGATGTCTTGGCAGCTCGGTCGTCGTCATGACGCAATTCGCGAATCTGGATGAAGGTTCGAACACTCGCAGAGATCGTTTACAGAATATCCCTTGGAGTATTCTGGAACCCTTCACAGAGCCCTGTATAAAAAACCCCTTAAAGAGCTCCTTCTAGAGACCCTCACGGCATGATAGAGACCACTGATACATCCCTTTGTCACATTCTAGCGCACTGTATCCCTAAACCCTAAAGGCCCTAAGCTCTTGTAGGAGGCCCATCCACAATCGAACCCCAGCTGTGAGAGCCCTCATCGAGCTCCTTATCTAATCGAACCTCCGACTTCGCCTTCGACTTCCGTCGCTCTGGACCTGCCACTGCCACAACAGTGTGGGTCATAGGGTCTGGGGTCTACTATAGGGGCCTAAATAATTACCTTTACTATTTGGGGGGTTCCTCATTATAACCAAAAAATACCCCCCAAACCCTGTTCTATTTATTCTGGCCCCTATATTAGGGTCTAGGGCTTATACTGTTTGGGTTTTGCAGGGTTTGAGTTGAGGGGTGCTTTCAGAAGGCTGTGAGGATGTGTCAGGTCTGCGCAAGGGCTCCTTTCCGGGTTCTACCGCCGTACGACCCTAAACCCTAAACCCTAAACCGTTTGTAGAATTAAGTAGGACTTTGAGGATTTGGGGTTTGGGGTGTTGGGGTTCAAGGTTCCTTAAGGACCAAATGAAACTTAAAAGTAGGGGCCCTATAGCCTTATGCTATGAATCCCTACATGGTATATGACCTTTAAGCCCTTTTAGGGCTCTTTTCGTCCTTAAGGTTGGGGGTTGTTTGGGAAGCGGGCCGAGGGTTCAGTCAAGGTTTGCGGCTTTGGGTTTTAGGTCTAGGATCTGGGGGTCGGGATTAGGTCCTAAACCCTAAACCCTAAACCCTAGACCCTAAACCCTAAACCCCAAACCCTAAACCCTAGGTGTAGGATCTGGGGGCCGGGATTAGGTCCTAGGGTTTTAGGTTCCTAGGGTAGTTTAGGGTTGGAGGAGATGATTTATAGGGTCTTCCAATTCTAGTACGGGCGGCGTTTCGGGCCAGTACCCTAAAGCCATAAAGCCCTAAACCCTAAACCCCAATATAGCATCCAGCTGGTCACTTGCCCGGTCACTTCAGACTGCAGCTGAACGGGTCCTCGAATTTGGCCGTGCCGGCGTGCCAGTAATGTTATTTTGGGGGTTCCTTAATTTCATAATAGTATCATGGGCCCCAAACCCCTATTCTAACTATTCAGGCCCCTGTAGTAGATGGCTGGCCAAATATGGCTTGTCTGGAGACTTCTAAACCAACATCGTTTTTTTCCGCATCCTGACCTGAAACGTGTCTTTAGCCTATCTGCTTTGCCTGGCTTTGTCCCGTCACGCTGGAGGACTCATGCGAGTGATGAGCTTCATAGCTTAACATTTTCGTGCCACATGGACAGGTCCCTGCCAGGCATCTGGCAGAGGCACAACACAAGTGTCTTGGTCTTCCTGTCTGAACCCGAAACCCTAAACCCTAAACCCTCAAACCCTAAACCCTAAAACCCTAAACCCTAAACCCTAAAACCGTAAAACCGTAAAACCCTAAACCCTGTGATTCCGGGCAAGCACGCCTGTCATTTACACGGTTCGGCCAAGCTCGACGTGTCAGAAAGATACTGAAGAACCTGAAGGACCAAATGATGCTCAAAAGTAAGGGCCAGGAGCATGTGTGTGTGTGTGTATGTATATATATATATGCTATGAACCCCTATGTGGTATATGAGCCCTAAACCTTTTTAGACTTCTTTTCGTCCTGAAGGAACTTTAGGATATGGCCTAAGCAAGCCCTATAGTATAAGGGTAGTCCGACAGGAAATCCACTTCATTTCGAGGCTCAAGCAGCCAAACATTCAAGGACAAGGGAACAGCCCCCCTGAATCCTGAAACCCTCCACGATCTTCTACAAAACCCTCGCAGAAGCTTGTAAAGAGCCCTCTAAGTCTGAGAAGCCCCTAAACCCTAAACCTAAACCCTAAACCCCTAAACCCCTAAACCCTAAACCCTAAACCCTCCAAGTCCGAGAAGCCCATAAGGACTCCCCAAGGGCCCGTTAATGGAGGCCTGATTAGGTCCTTCACAGTGCGTATTTAGGGTATACTAGAGCGTCCCTAAACCCTAAGCCCTCCAAGTCCAAGAAGCCCTAAGGACTCCCTTATGGGCCCTTTAAAAGGAGCCCTTATGGTTTGTGGTTTAGGGTTTAGGGTATGTTAGAGCGGTTTAGGGTTTAGGGGTTTAGGGTCTAGGGCTTATTAGAGGGTCCCTAAACCCCAAACCGGGTCTGCGCAGATACCTAGAAGTCCGAAAGGAATGTAGGACGGCGTTGGGTCATCCGGCACCTCAGATGCAGCCCCGGATTCGGTGGTGAAGGATCGAGGGCTTTTGGGTTTTAGAGTTTAGGGTTTAGGGGTTTAGGGTTTAGGGGTTTAGGGGTGTAGGGGTTTAGGGGTGTAGGGTTGTAGGGTTTAGGGGTTTAGGGGTGTAGGGGTGTAGGGGTTCAGGGTTGTAGGGTTTAGGGGTTTAGGGGTTCAGGGTTTCAGGGTTTAGGGTTGGCTTTAGGGCGCTAAATTGTTAGACTTAAAGAGTCGGTAGCCCGAATTAAAAACGTACCTTCTTATAGGGCTCTTTATGATGAAGGTAAACCCTGAGTCGTGCGCTATCAGTTTACGTGTCTCAGGTGCAGTCTGTTGGGGTTCAGGGCTTGGGGACCCCAAAAGCCCAAACCCCAAACCGCTGAACCCTAAACCCTAAACCCTAAACCCTAAACCCTAAACCCTAAACCCTAAACGTTGTGGCTCAAGCCCTGGCTCTTCTCCGGCAGTTTACAGCCCCTTACACATGTGGCTCCCACATTCCTACGATCTCAAGGGGTGTACCGTGCGTATCTCAGACCATTAAGGGGTCATGACCTCGTTTCGATGATGGTGATGATGAGGAGAAGGATGAAGAGGAGGGTGCTCATGGTTGTTATTTGAAAGTCAGGTTTGGTGTTGCGAGTCAACCCTAAACTGCCTTTGAGTACTATCGGGGCCTTCATGATGGGAATCGTGTGCTGGGGTGTATGATCTCATAGTTAGAGAGGGACGATCAGACGATAAGGGAATATCACCAATTCAGACCCCTAGTGCACCTGGTGTGTCTGTGATGCCTAGCAGACTTCGGGCATTTTCCACTACAAGGAAGAAGTGATTCGCATAAGCCGGCCTAGCAGATATGTGTTTTTCTCAGAGATTCGGGTTTATGGGGGTTCAGATTGGGCCTCTAAACCCTAAACTTTAAACCCCTTAAGCCCCAAACCCTAAACAACATATACAAACCCCTCAAACCCTAAACACAAAACAACATGTACGAATCGATTGTACGGTTTCACGATCAGTGCTTTAGGGTCGGTGGTTCACAACGGTAATGCACTGAACGCAATGTAACAGCAACCGAGATCGCAAGCCCTAGCATGTGGGTAGTTGTCAAAATTAGGGCCCCTTTTGGGGTACCCTAAATAATAGGTGCCGTATTATAGTAAGGACCCAAAAAGGGACCATAATTTTGACAACTACCCATGTGGGTTTATTGCCTATTTGGTAGTTCTTGGACCACACCGCCAAGGCCATGTAAGCCCCCATGAGCCCTATACGGACAAAACGAAATCTACGCCTCTCCTTAAGTATTGAGGCCCAACAAGTCTCGCCCCTGTATAAGTAAACCACCATATAACCCAACACCCCAATCGAACAGTTTAGGCCCCTATGTCATAACAAGCCTATAAACAAACACACCAAATACTTTAACAACCTGCTTAGCTCAATAACAATCCTATAATCCTCGTTATAGTAATTCAGGTCCTTATACCACACCAAAACACACAACATACTAACACCCATATCGAACCCCCAATTAGCACAATAATTTCAGAAACTCAATCTGGTTAATTTGCACTCTGTGAGGCAACTTTCAAAGCCGTATGATCACAGCTTATCCCCAGAGAGCCTAATACCCCTTCAAATTCCATCAAAACATGAAGCCCTTTCTAGATTAAGGTGCATAACCCTGAGCCCTAAACCCTAGTATTCCTGAATTGAGAGGGGTGTTGGGCTCTCTGGGTCTCTCTGAGTGAGCCACAAACCATGCAGAGGAAGAGTTCGACGCAGTCGAGGAACTCGAAGACCAACCTCCAGAAAGAGCTGGAAGCAGTTGGGTTTGAGAGTGCTTGCGGTTTAGGGGATTCAGGCAACTGTTGAAGCAGGAGCTACTTGTCCAGTGTCCTAGGGGAACTACAGGTTAACCTGCGGGAGTATAGTGGGATTGTAGAGGTACATCAAAGGGGTTAAAGTAAAGCGCGACGTGAGATAGAATAAGCTGCGTCCCCAGCGGAAGGGGTGAGACGAGCTTCGCGAATTCGCGAATTAGGCTCAACAGTTTGGCAAGAGAAAAACAGTGGGTAGTTCTCTAAATTAGGGTCTCTTTTTAGGTCCCCAATATAGTACGGCACCCATATAAAAAGGACCCCCCAAAGGGACCCTAACTTAGAGAATTACCCCAGTACAGGCAACGGACGAGGGGTGATTCGGGGGATGCGATACGAATGTTTCAGGACTCGGACAACTGGGACTAATAAGGTTCAAGGAAGACTCGGACGTGGGACCAAGAAAGGAGACAACATTAGCAAAACCATGAGATGACAATGATCGCATGTTGTCCCGGGAATAAAGAGCAATTTCAACAGAAGTACTGAGGAGATCGATCGAGACACTTAACAAAGGTAGCCGCGGACTCCAAAAAAGCAAGGTTACCTACTCTACTACCAAGTTGAAACAGAAGCAGGGTGGTATTCAAAAGTTGAGGTTTTGAAGCAGTCTACAGGTGATTTACGTATGCAAACTGTTCTGACCGAGGGCTTTAGCTTGCAGCTGCATCGGACGGATGTTGGGGTCTAAGGACTGACGATGACTTAACTTACTGCAGGGGCCTTAATTATTAGAATAGGGTTTGGGGGTATATTCTATGATAATATTAATAGTAAGGAACTCCCCGACACCCCATTCTAATTATTAAGGCCCCTATATTCGGGCTTAGGGTTTGTGTGCTTCGGGCGTAGTTACCTCTGAAAGGGCGTCAAGCCTCAAAGCAAGGAGCGTTGTCTATTCAGATGCTAAGACTTTCTGCACAAACCCAGCCCTAAACCCCAAACCCTGATAGACCCGAAACCAAACGAGGAGGTGCTTTAGGGTTAAAGGGTGTAGACTTTGGGGTTTATGGTTTTGTAAGGGTTCGGGATGGTTTAAAGGGTTGACGCCTTAGTCTGCCAGGTGTCCCGGCCACTTGACATTCACGGCTATCTGTTGTTTGGCTCCGCTTCTTTCGGTAGCCAGCCAGTCCAACTGAAGACAGAATTATTACTGGTGACGCCGAAAGGCGGCCTGGCGGCCAGGGCTCGGAAATATGGAGATGTTCTACCTTGAAAGAGCTACCTCATATAGCATATACCATATAGGAAGGACAAAAAACAGAACTGATCGCTGTCGTTTTGGGCGAAAAAGCATCAGAAATCGCAAACAACGACGAAACCTAGTAGGGTTCAAAATCATATGGAAAAGAGGTTGGGGGCTTAGTTTTTTTTTAAACACCTCTTTTCGGGTGTTTAGGGTTTAGGGTTTAAGCGGGGTCTTGGGGTTGACGCCTGCAGGTAGTCACACTATCGTGAAAAGAGTATCCTACTGATGACACTGGTCGTATTTTCGGCCACGGTATTGGTGGTCCACGTTCTTGGTGACTGTGGCCGGGAATGACACATCCGTGAAACTGACTTAATGAAATTCACCTGTGCAAATGCTCGAAATTCATCCCTAAACCCTAAACCCTAAATCCAGTCAAATGCTACTGAAATTCATTGTGGTGCCAGCCAAGTTGCTGTCTCCTGCTGTTCCTGCTGCGACTACCACAATACTATTGACTGACCAAAGTTACGCTAACGAAGAAGGTCGTAGTTCGGACAATGAGCGACGGTGAAACGTTTAGGGTTTAGGGTTTGGGCTTAGGATTTAGGGTTTGGGGATCACGGTGAAGCTAAAAGAGCAGAATAGGACGACAAACGCGATGGCATTGCTTCCGGCAATGCTGTGATTCTGCTGCTAGTACTGTTCGTGCAATCTCGAGTATAACTGTTGGATCGCTTATACCACTAGCTGCCCTCTCCCTTTTAACTGCTGGCTTTGCAGATGTCGCTGCCACGGTAACTGCCGCGTGCGACTGTTGATTCGTTGTCACCTCATAGCACGACGATCTTCGTCACCATCACGACGAAGACTACCACCATCGACAACTCCCCGATTCCATCTTACCACCACCAGCCGCAACCTTCACCGCCTTTGCAACATCACCACCCTGAACCCTAAACCCTAAACCCTAAACCCATGAATCAGGTTTCCCACTTAAGGGTGTTTTTTGGGGCTTCGCGGCCTTCTCGGTGTGGCAGAGGCTCAGTCTGTGCATGTGAAGGAGCGGATGCTACTGATGGTGGTATGCCTCCCAAAGCTCTTAAGCGCATTCGGCTTTTTGCGATCGCTTTTGCGCTTTGCGGGTTGCTTGGGGCGGTGAGGGTTCAGGGTTATAAGTAACCTAACTCAAGTTACCACAAGGGGGTTGTGCAGTACGGGGTTCGGAGCTTGATTAAACCTCCGATCCTGAAACCCTGTAAGGTTACCAGTAGGAAAGTTTACCTCGGTAAAGATGCAAAGGAACACCCAATCCAACCTAGTGACGATTAGATTATGAGCTGTTAGGATTCTGCTTCTGACGCATAAAATGAGTGCGATCAATACCTTCATTGTCCTTATCACTATTACCAAGAACCAGACGAGGGGATCGCACTCACCGCTGTCATCGCAGACGACAGCAGGGATACCCAATGGCTCCAAGTGTAACAAGTGGTGCCTAGATTGGGGTCTGAAGTCCATCAGCAGTACCTAGTTACCCAGATGAGTCTTTTGGAAGCCCGGGGCTAGAGCGAACTAAGTCACATCCGAACTAGCAACAAAATTTGTGACCGTAGAAAAGGCAAACTGATTATTATACCAAGGCCCCCTGCACCCTATACCAAGCCCTAAACCCTAAACCCTAAACCCCTGTACCCCGGACCTTCAGCGGGTTGTGCGTTTCGGGTATACCAAATAGCGAACTAGTAAGGATCCGTAGAAGAAGGCAAAGCAGCTGAAGGTACCGATTTCACCTTGTCGGGCATAAGGATCCCCGAAACCCTAAAATTTACAGGGTTTAGGGTTTCAGGGTTTAGGGTTTCAGGGTTTAGGGTTTAGGGTTTAGGGTTTCAGGGTTTGGGGTTTCAGGGTTTAGGGTTGTCCTCTTTAAGGAAACAGACGGGGCCTCTACCCTCGCCTCTCGATAGAAAATCCCTTGAAAGAAGGCACCTTTACCGATCTGTCCTTCCGCGTCATTAGGGAGCCTCTCCACAAAGAAACCCTAAAGCCCTAAACCCTAAGGTTTAGGGTTTAGGGTTTAGGGCCCAAACTACCAAAAAGGTAAACCTTAATTCCTAAACCTTGAACCTGAGCCTACACCCTAAACCCTAAACTTAAGCCCTAAACCGACCCTAATTTCCTTAACCCCAAGGGGTGCCTGTGTGCTCACCGGAAACCGAGCTGCAGCTCCTCTTGAAAGCTTTGGCTGTATATTTTGGGGTTTTAGGTTTTAGGGGTTTGGGGGTTTAGGGTTTAGGGTTTAGGGGTTTAGGGGTTTAGGGGTTTGGGGGTTTGGGGGTTGAGGGGGGGGGGGGGG
>CAJNDV010037632.1:0-18967 GCA_905221635.1 Symbiodinium sp. CCMP2456 | reverse complement strand
GACGCGAACCTGGACATTTCCAGCTATGAGACGTTGGCACAGTGCTTCATACTTTTCGCTTTCTGGAAATCGCAAGGCTCAGGTCGCTTGGCTCTTAAGTTACCGGCCCTTAGTGATAACAGCGGAGCTGAATCTGTATGCAATAAGCTTTACACTTCAAGGGTCCCGCTGAATTCTTTTGTACGCAAGCTGTCAATGTGGAGCTCAATTACGGGCATCAGCTTGGATTGCTCTCACATCTCCGGTGAAAAGAACGATCATGCAGATCTGCTTTCAAGATGGGATGGCTTTGCACCTCTCCCGACATGCTTTGAGCCAAGTGAGCGCATTCATGTCTCACTGGAGGAATTCTGGAGCCTGCGTTTCACCGCTTCGATTTTCCCGCCGAACACTTTTCTATTATGGGAGCTGCCACCAGCTACTACTCTTGGCCCTTCCGGCCGGCTTTCAAGCAAGCGCAAATAGCTGCTTCGACCTCACGTTCTTCCCGGGGCTTTCTTGGCGAGGTCTCGGCTTGCCAGTTTTCTGCCCGGGCATAAGGTGACCGCATTGCTTTTGCTTTACTTTACTCTTTGGCCGTCGATGACATATATCTGCTTCGGCCTTTCACAGACATGCGGACACCTTCCGGCAAGCCGAGAAAAGGGAGACTCGTCAGTGTGCGCACATGTATTGTTATTTAGCTTTGCTTCAGTAGCCATTTCTGTTGCACGGTGTGATACCCACTTGAACGATTCATGTCCGTGCATTGCTCAAACAGAAAGTGGGTGGGTGGGCAGGACCTTCCGTGCAGCAAAGTTTGTACCCACCGCTCCCACCCAAACGTTGCGGGGTGAAAGACGCTTCGGTGTAACCCAAAAGGGCAATTGGCCGAAGGGCAAATTAAGAGAAAAGGAAAAAGGATCCCGAACAGATCGATGAGTATGCATCTTACCCCAAGAGGCTTTGCCAATCCGAAAAGATAAAACATTTGTGATCGAGTGACGAGTCAGTCTGTGAGTTTCACGATTCGCATGATGCACTTCGTAAGCTCTCTAGACTGCAGAAAGTCTCATTTCGATTTATATTTTATTATTGGATTGGTGATATGCAAAGAAACATAGTTTTTTGTGAATGAAGCATGAGCCCATTTGAAACATGAAGCCTTTAGGTTGTCACCTTCTATGTAACAGACGGACTTGATTCGAGTTTTTTTGTCATATATTTAAATATAAATATAAATATAAATATAAATATAAATATAAATATAAATATAAATATGATGTTTGCGATTAAACCCGGAGGACTAAGAGTTTCTTATACCGTTAGCCTGCATTTCAATTGCTGCGCCGCAAGCCGCTGTTGACACTTTTGTTTCTTTTGGCGGGGAGGTGGGCAGGGCGACCTGCGGGGCACTTGCGGGGGAACTTGGCGTAATGACGAGGAGCTGTAGATGCAACATAGGGGCATAGTGACCGCGTAGCGACCGCCAGCCGAAAGCGTGCCAACTACCCATGACCGCATGGCGTGCCAACTACTCAGCCCGGTCACTAGCTCCGCACAAGTAAACGAGCAACGTTTGCGTCGTTTGGAAAAACATAGACATCACACGCTGCAATGCTTGATGGAACAACTTTGCATGTGTTCTGTTCAACATCCCTCGATTTCATGGGTGTTCTGCCCAACAGCATTTTGGCCGCATCACCATGCTGAGTACATTGCATGTCAGACATGCATGAAGTGGATCAGAGATCAGCTGACGTTCGGACAGACGAAGCTAAGGCAGCCCTACCTCGCTTGTTTCCGGAGCGCAGCCATGGCAAAGTCCGGACATGCTGGTCCTGGAAGCGTCCTCGTCTATTCGCATTCATGGCTTCCGGGTCAAGTTGATGGGGTGGCAATCCGAATGATGGCGCACGTGCGTGCCATGGTCAAGCGTGGGGTGAAGGTTACACTGGTAACGCCAGACTTTTTACTTCCCGACAACCCGACCGTGCCTAAGCTTGAGGTGGTGGACGGCGTTGAGCATGTAACACTCCAAACCGCACGGACGCCAGTCTACAGAAAGAACATGTGCATGGACCTTTCGTTTTTCAACTTGAGGACGCTTATCGCATTGATTCAGCGCGTGCAGCCAGATCTAGTGCATGCTACACAGGAAGCTTCCATGCAAGTCATGGCTGCAGCATGTGCTTTTTGCAATGTGCCTTTGCTGATTTCTCTCCACACAGATGTTGCTCAGATCGCTGCTCGGGATGAGAACTTCTCTTCATTGAATGGTTTCCTTGGACAATTGCATACCTGGTTTTCAGTTCGCATGGTGTATTGGGGTTACAGAAATTGGGCTTTGTCGGGAGCCACGTATTTTCCGGTGTCCAAGCAGTCCCTGGTTATCTTACGGAATGCTGGAGTTGCCGAGCAGCGTGTCGCTCCTGTGATTTGGGGTCCCATGGTCGACCGCGAGACTTTTCGGATCGACTTGCCAGAGGAGCAGGTCCAGGCTGTCCGCAAAAGATTGACTTTCGGAGCGGAAAGGGCGTACCTCTGGGTGTACGTTGGTCGGGTTACAGCCGAGAAGGACATTCAGTTTTTGGTAGACGCCCACAAGCGTGCCCCCAAAAATGTGTATTTGGCGCTGATCGGTCCGGGCTCTATGGTGCCGGAGCTGAAGCAGTTCCACGGGCCCGACCATCGCTTGCATCCTCAGCCTGATTGGCCATTGCTTTGTGTCATTGCATGTGCCAGAAGACGAAGCATCATACAGTGCTAAGCAGCTAGTGTCGAATGCTGTGGAACCAGGTATTGCACCGGTGATATGGCCAGTCGAGAGGAGGTGGCATTGTGTTTCCGTGCTGCTGATCTCCACGTGTCCGCAAGCACAATGGAGACAGTTGGCTTCACCGAGTCTTAGTCCACATTAGGGGACGGATCTGTGGTAAGTTCGGTCTAGCTCTCATGCAATCATGAAATGTCGTGTAACCATTGATCATTGCATGCAGCTGCAGTTTCAAAAGGCCATGGAAGCCCTGAGTTGTGGCACTCCGATGCTGGCGGCCAACGCTCAAGGATATGCCATGTATCTTTCGCACGGTGTCAACGCCTCTTTGCAAGCAAAACAGCTTTTCACGAAGTCTCTATCGTTGCGATATCTTGCGATCACCCAGTGCAGTGCCTCGCTTCAGGCTCGACTCTTCACACCCGGGAGCTCGTCCTCTTTTGACGAAGAGCTTGCGAAGATCATGGAAACGAAGCGCGAGGGCGACTGGTCGCCAGAGTCCATCAGGGCCACCATGGCTGCCCGGATGCATTGAAAGACGTTCAGTTGCTATTTATGGCTTCACTGCAGAATAAACCCACTGCTTGGATACGGAAGTGCATGGTGAACCCAGATGTCAGGCGATGGCGTCCATCGATGCTTGCACCGATCGCGCTTTTCAGGCCTACCTGACTAGCCCTGCTACTGACTGGCGTGTTGTCCGCTTGCTGATAACAATGCCTCTTGGCAGACACAGCAATGAGTGGAGATGCTTCATGTAGGCCCAGCATGCAGGTGTGTTAACCTAGGTTCTATGTCGTGCTCAACATTTTCTTCGTCCAGACCTTCTTTCCGTAACGTGGGACTGTTTAAAGAGTCTGCCGAGTCTAGGGACTTGGCGCTTCGAGAGCACCTTTGCGAAGGGAGCTTTGTCATTGTACAGGTGTGCTTGAGATCAGAGAAGTCTGATCAAAGCGCCAGTCTTGCACGGCACGCCAAGCTCGGCCGGAGCCGGATCTCTTGTGTGAGGGGCCATGGGCTTTGGCTGGCCTTTTTGCTGTTCCCAGAAACTCCTAGCATCCGAACAGCCATGTTGGCGAGCTTCTGGGTATTCTGTTTTCCGAAGAATCCAGTTTTCTCAGGGTGGACACTGCGCGAAACAGCCTGCATGATCTCATCCTTGCTGCAGAGCTACTGCTCCACTGTGTGAGGTGTCTTTGCCATGCCAGTGCACGACGATCGCTGCAACCGTAGGGCCCGGCATTGATTCCGGCTTAGACTCAGTTGTGCTGGTAGAGCTGCCTGCGAGAACTCTCGGATGATGTCCGGGTCGTCTTTCCAAGGGCTGCTGCTTGCCCACCTGATCGGTTGTGTCGCTGCCATCGTGTGCCCGCCGGAACTTGTTCAGGGTGCTCCTGTGGGCTTATCCGAAGGTGCCAAATGTGGAGGGACCTGCAACACCCACGGAAGTTGTGCTGCCGGACTACGCTGCAAGGAGACGCCGACAACCCCTTTCTTGGGTGTGAGGCCGGCAGGTGTTTGCAGCTCAGCTGGGCACCATGTGGCGCTGGACAGCAAAGATATTCAGACTGTGGTCAAAGAAGCCGTGCAGTTGTTGAATGGGCAACTGCCACTTTGTTTGCACCTAAACTTTCGACTTCCGACTGCAGCTTTCAAAGCTGCCGCGTCATCGCTCGGGTCCAAGGAACAGCATCTACATGCTTGTCCCGGTTGCTATTCTGGGGGCTGAGAAGAAGAACAACTTCGAGGGCATAGTGCCGGGAACTTAACCTGAGAATGAAGTTGATTTAGGTTGTCGATGTCAGGTGCTAGTGTCGTTTCGCATCCTTTCTTCCGAGGTACGATCTGTCCCTTGCCCTGGCTTCCAGCACCTGTCGGAACGATGGCGCACACAGCCCATTGGATCCAACCTGCCAGCCGCAGCATGGGGTGACTCCGATGAACCTAGATGTCGTCGTACAGGAGAAGGACCAAGACCTTCCGAGAGATGCTGGAAAATCATGATTTGTGCTGAGTTTGCGCAGGACTCCCAGTATGCATTACTGGGCCATTCCAGCATTGACCGTCCCGTGCCGGTGGCGCTTCGAATCTGAGTCGGCCATGCCGGCTCCATCTGATGAGTGCAGCTTCTTTCGTATATCCTAGCTGACACCGTACACAAGATATGGTAGCACGTCTTATGTACATAAATCCTACTGTCGCCCACCCTCGACAGGAGACGTGGAGTGCTGCAATAGAAGAAGCTTTCTGAAACCTGCACCATCCCGGTCTGGCACGGTAGGGCTCCTGCTGTTTTGCTTCTCCGAGCTTAAGATGGATCCGAGATTTCTCCGGACTTTAGCGTTCAGGGCGGGAGGGCTGTGGGTTTTGAAGCTTCTGGTTTTAAGGTTTGGGGCTTCCTGTTTGGAGTTCGAGAGTTTGCGAGTCGGAGCGCAAACACTGGACAAGTCACAGGCTTACAAAGGCAGAGTCTACCTCAGGATGCCTGTTTGCCCTGCATGTGCTTGCAGAATGCAGAATTGTCGTGTCCTGAGCGGGAGTGGAGTGGGCGCGGGCCCTCATAGACAGACCAGCGGTCTGAGGCAAAGGTCACATGGCCCACTGCTGCCCCGATCTTCTCGATCCAGAGGCCTGCAGATGTGGCCATAGCATGCTGTGTGTGATCAAATCATCTTAGAGGCATGGGCGATGTTCGGCAACACTTACGTAAAGGTGCTGAGATGCTGTGCCACTCCTTGCGCTGCTTCTGGGGTGCCTGGCCGAAGCATTGCAGGAAGCGCTCTCGGGACAAAGCCTCGCAGAGACTGCGCAACGCATTTTGGACCTCCGCTTCGGCTGGGGCGAGGCTCCGGAAGCGAGGAACAACATCTCCTGCTGCCTGCTGCACGGTGCCATATCTGTGAGGCCGATTCCCAGCCGCTTCTTCCGCTGGACTGAGCTGAGCCAGCAAGCAGACTCGTGAGAAGATTGCAGCATGCTTGCTAGGCCTCTAGGCCTTCTAGTACTTCTCTTCGATTCTGGATGGGAGATTTGCTCTCAAAACAGCACCCGCACCTGCACCTCCGCCTCTTCCGACCCTGCCGCGATGGTGCTCCCTGAACCGAAGGTGCCGGAGGCCTTGGCCTTGGCGAGCCTCGCGCTTCGCATCCACGCGTGCGGCCGTGTGCGTAGCGGCGTAGCCGCTCTCAGGTGCCTCCGGCCCCTTTGCGCCCGAGCGTGGTCCGTGCCAAGCCCCAAGGGCCGAAGTGCAGCGACCAAGCCTTCAAGTGCAAGGCATCGCACAGCTGAGCTGGGCAGGGCAGTGCTCTTGACATGATCTTAGCTGGAGGAGTGCAGCCAGAGCTTCGACACTGCCGCAGTCCCAGAGCTTGCCCTTAGGCCCTAAGGAGAGTGTGTGGTCCGAGGATCATGCACTGAACCTTCATGTCAAGTACATCCACAGGCCCGGGACCCGGTCCGGCGCACCGCTATCGCAGGGAAATTCGGAAAGGGCAGTGAGCACAGGTCCAAGGAAGACTAATCGAGCTCTCTACGGAGGCCCTCCTTTGAAGGCCTGATGCTCACAGTGAACTCCAGAGCCGTCTTCCGTCCTTCGCCCTGTCAGGAAATCCGGGATGTGCACAGACGCGGTCTGACCGCTCTTGTGGCGACGTCCCGCAGCAATTTTCGACGAAAGTTGAGACCCATTCCGGCAGATGTAGCCTGATGGGCAACTGAAGCCAGACCTTGGACTCCTCTCCATGAGAAAATCAGACCTGACCCGTTGCAGCGCTCCAAGTCCCAGCTGCGCATGGTCAAGGTGAAGGCAAGCTACCCCCTAAGCATTCCCAGCTCGACAGGAGATTGCTGCCAAGCTCGGTGTCAAGGTTCATCTTGTCGCGAGTGCCTCGGTGAACATGGCTGCGTGGAGGTCGTAGTGTCCTGGGGATTGCGATGTCACACAGGTCAAGACCATCCAGCAAGTGCTTCGATGTATCCCGTTGGTTGCGGATGCGGATGCGTTGGAAGTTTTGATGGAAGACGAAGACTTGCTTATCGTTGCGAAGCCTGCAGGCCCCTGATGTCTCGCCTGTAGATCCTTCACCGAACCACGCGGCAACTGGGCGGCTCCAGGTCTTCCGGTGTCGCCGCCCAATCGCTACCGTGGGGGAGCTTTGCTCAATCAGGTGCCTTCCCTTCCTCTTCTGCCTTCCGCTGTCCGCCTTCCTTTGCAAGCTGCGATGATTCGCGAGGCCCTCTCCCACTGTGGGACTTTGCCGCACACCGTGCATCGTCTGGATTGCGACACCAGCGGTGCGATGGTGCTGGCCAAGACGCCGAGTTGTGCCCGCATCCTGGGAGCTGCTTGCCCAGAAACCCGCCTGCCTCTCTCTCTCTCTCTCTCTCTCTCTCTCTGTGCAAGAAGCACACACAAACGTATCCGATCTTGTCTTGACCTTGAGGCTCAGTTTCGGGACTCCGTTGTCGACGCTCGGATTCAACCGGGGTCCGAGCTGAGTCTGCTTCCATGCTGTTTTGTTTCAGTTCTGCGGAAGGAGAAGGTCTACCTCCTCTTGAGTGTTCGGGATGGCACCAGTCCCTGGCCGGAGCTCGCACGCTGCGAGAAGGAGGCATTGGTGTTGCGATGTGTTGCGTGTGGGGGAACTGTGCTTTGGGTTCAGTTACGTTATGTCTCCAGGAGCACTCAGAACTGGATCTTTCCAAAGACTTCTCGGTTCACGTTCCCATCGCTCGCCACATGGGTGGCTGGCACGGGGTGGCCGCCGATGGCGCTCAGGCCCGGAGTGGACGGTGGACAGCTTTTGCTTCATCCAGCTTCGGCTAAAGTCTTGCAGGCTTTGACACAGTTTGCAGTCTTGGCTCGTGGGGAGAAAGTGGCGTTGTTGATGGCAAGACCTTTGACCGGAAGGCAGCTCGTTTCCCAAGTGCCAGTGATCGCAAGATTCGTTGCATCGAAGGACCCATCAAATTCGAGTCCATGCGGCTTGGTCCTGTAAGAATCTTCCTCTTCCGTGGCATGTCCAGTGCCATGGCCCAGGCTTCGCATGCAGGCCTGCCTCTCCTTGCCGATGAGGGGTATGGTGCGCCTGCAACGACCACTATGTCTCGCCATGCGCTTCATGCGTGGGTTCTGGAGTTCCAGCACCCTCGAGGTTTTCAAACACGTGGCATGCTCAGCAACGCAGATGTGGATACGTCGAGTGCTGATGCAACGAAAGAGGCACCCAGCGATCCAAGGCGCAGAGGCAGGCAAGTTGCCTTCAGACTTCTCGAGCGCCGTTTCCGCTCATGGGCTTCAGCTCCCAAGCCTGCACCTCTGCACCGCGAAATCGATGTCAAAAGCCTAGCTGCCTAGCTGTCCTCTTTTGCCAAGGCCCTGGTGAAATGGTGCTTGCACATGAGCGGCTCAAGGCCATGCATACTTGTCAGATATGCGGTGGCGGAATTGAAAGACAGCGTCTTCTGCTGAGCCGCTTTAGAAGACAGCCAGCGTGTCTTGTCCAAACTTCTTCTGCGCCGCCGCACCTTCTCGACATGCTGCCATTTGCAAGCTTTTCTCGGAGCATGCGTAGATGGCGAGCACAGTGCCAAGAAGAGCAAGGCAGTCATATCTGCAGCCGCGTGATGGTGGAAACTCTTGTGTCTCAGAGCTGAGGTGTTGGCGCTCATTTCGGGTCCGTAGAAAGAGAGGCCTGAAGAA
Source organism: Symbiodinium sp. CCMP2456 (assembly GCA_905221635.1). Taxonomy (NCBI): domain Eukaryota; class Dinophyceae; order Suessiales; family Symbiodiniaceae; genus Symbiodinium; species Symbiodinium sp. CCMP2456. Next base: position 10,511 of record CAJNDV010037632.1, on the reverse strand, counting down.
AACAAGGTGGCCTTTAGAGAGGGCCGCCTGAGAGCCTGAGCAGCCGCCGTCCGCTTCAGCGAGCGGCCATGGCTGGCCTGGAGCTCTCGGTGAAGGGAATGACTCTTTTTTGACGAAGAGATACGCAGGGGCCGGGGCTCTCCGTTCGCGCAGGAGATCCCGCTGCAGCCGCCGCCGGACATCTACCGCCCGGCTCCGGCTGACAATCGCCAGGGACCAGCGAATGTGGGAGGTGCCCAGAGCAAGCCCACTGAGATGTGAGTGAACCCGACTTCCAGAGGTTCGGCAGCCAAGCCGCCACGTCCCTCGGCCTGTGCATTCTTGGTTTTGATGCCCCGGAATCAGCGTCCACTTTGGCCAGGCAGGAAGAGGAGCTGCTGCTGCAGTCTCGTGCTCGCAGGCCTACAGCGCCTGAAAGCGTTCCATAGGACTCTTGCCCTGCCCGCAGTTGGAGCCGTCCTGGTCGTCATGCTACTCCTTTGGAATTGCTATGACCTCCTGCAGCGACTTAGAGGACTTGGGGCCAAAAGCAATGGTGATGAGCGAGCAAGAGGGTCCTGTGACTCGTGTTACACCCCTTAACAGCATTGCATGTCGTGGTTCTTCTGGTGATTCTAGTGCTTTGGCCTTGAGATAGCCGTGAGGGCTCGCGCAGCCCGCGCCATCTCAAAGCCTCCCAACAGTGACTCCTTTGCTGCGGCCCTGTTGGAGGCTGTAAGGTGTGGAGTATCACATGTATCATTGAACCGTTGCAGGACACCAGCGGTCCTTGAACGTAAGGCAGAGCTTCAGCCGAAGGCCGAGGGTTGCCGAAATCGGCCAAAGTTGTGTGTTTCGAACGCTTCGAGGACGGAGATCGAGCTCCAGATTCACACGAGAGTTCCAGACATGTCGGACCCAGAGCAGCACAAAGCGGGTACGCAGTGACGGATGTCGGTCACGACGTATTGGGTCTTTTCCGAGCTGAGCGCCGCCAGCAGGGGCCGCACTCCCGTGAGCTAAGGACTTTGATGTGCGGAAGATTGCCGCGGCAATCGATAAGCACGAGAATTTCAGGCCTTCATCGGATGACAACGTGGCGTTTCGAAAGATATGCTCACCCTTTGGAGAGGCCTGGAAGCTTGCGAGTGACCGTGGCCTGGCTTGGAGCTGTCATACTACGTCGACACTGGGTCACTAGAACTAGAGTTCCTCCGACTGGCTCTGGCTGGGGTCTGGCGCCTCTGAGGCCTCAGTCTTCGACAAGGACCTTAGTTTACATTCTGCTCAGCAAGGCCGGCGCAGCCTCGCTTGAAAGGCTCCCGCAGCATGGTAGAGCTGGTTGGGACCAGGTGGCAGCAAGAAGGTGGTGCAGAAGTACCGAAGGAGACTGTTTTCGTGTTTCAGATGCAGAAGGCGTGCGGGATCTGTCTGACCGATGTTGCTACAGGACGAAGGCACTGGAAGCTGCTTTGAAAGACGTGATCCACGAGCAGCAAGAAGTTTTCTTTCCCGTCAGGCCATGACTGAATGGTTTCTTGCTTTGCGTGCTCTGCTGCTTTCGTCCTTGAGGAGTGAGATCTTCTCCGCGTACCGGAAGTTTTTCCTAGGTTTTCCAAGCATCGACGGCAGGCCGAAGCCCCAGAAATCCCGTGAGACTTCTGACTGCGTCTGGTGAGTGAGTTGCCCTCAGACTCAGACTTAGGGCCTGCTCGCTCCCGGCCTTGCAGAAAGAGCTCGGGGCCATGGAGAAATCCAAGAAGGCCGAGTATTCGAAGCAGCTGCTGGAGGAGCGGAGCGGCGGAGCGACTAGAAAACACGGTTGTTCGCTCTGAAAAGAGGCATCACCATGCTGCTCACAGTAGGTTCGCTTGGCTCGCCAATTCGTGCAGAGGTGCCGTTTATGAATAATTCAAACCACAAGCGGAGGGGACAATGCGTTTCAGGCTTGTGCAAAAGCTCAAGTTGCAAGAGATTTCATTGAACCCCTTTCCTTCTTGACAGCAGATTCCAAAACGTTGACTTGTCTTCTGAGGGGTACTCAGGACCCCTTTCAGGGTTCTCTGCACTCACTTCAGAGTTTTGGGCGTGCCACCTACCATATCATATCAAGGTTTGGTTCATCATTTGCTTCTGAGGCTGTGTGTTTGGAGCTCAATATCTGCTGCTCAGTATCACGGTTCCTGTGAAGTCGTACTTTTGCCACCCATCAATCCTCTTTACAGTTGCTCAGATTTGGCGGAATTTGTTACGGAGGGTTTGGGACTGGGCTTTCGACCAGTTGGGGTACATTGCTTGAAAGTGGGGGTCCGGTCTGCCACCCACCGTGTCTTACGTGGATCCTTAAGGGCTTGGTGCTTGAATCGTCCTTTTCAGATTTGGGGTTTGCGAGCCTGCGAGCCATCATGATCAGGGTTCCGTAGTTCTTGTGGTCAGCTTTTGAGGGTTGAGGTTTGCCACAGACATCACAAGCATCGTGTTCATCTTACGTGCTGATCATCTCCGGCGAAACTTGCGACACAATGATCCTAGTGTCACTCAGAAGAAGATGTGGGACTGATGTAGGCAAAATCCGTTCTCGGAAATCGCAGCATTTATGCATCGAATGACACGAAGCAGGAGGAAGCTGCAAAAACTAGTCCTGCGGCAGGCTCATAGGTCGCAGACTCTATAGGCTATAGGGGCTTGGAGCTCCAGACAGAAGTCTGAAGCTCTGACGCTCGAGTCTTCAGGAGGCTCGACTCTTCATAAGCATCAGAGTGTCGGCGAAATTCGGCGAAGCTCGAGTCTGCAGAAGCTTCAGAGTGTGAGTTGGTTACAGAACCAAACGGGGCGAGCCCTTTTTTGTTGCTCACATGGCCTCATCTTTCGTCTCACGAATGCACTGTGTTAGTCCTGTTAATCCTACACACGATGTCGGAAATCGTGTTAATTACACCCTGAATCCTGCAAGCCTCGCATACTTTGTGTGCAAAGCCAAGGGCACCAAAGTGTCCCTTTCTGTGTTTCTAGCCGTTTAGCAGCGAGCTGTTCTTGAGGACTTCCAGTCCCGCTTCCGGGAGTTCGAGAAGTTCTTGCGCCGGCGGAAGAGGGACGTGCAGCAGGCGTGTATGAGCCCGTGGGGCTCCTGCTACAAACGAAATCTGCTGGCCTTCATCCAGAGGTACTTCAGCGCGAGTGGATGCCCACGGACCTACTGCGTGCCTTTGTGGTCTTCGACATGCCCCTCGGACAAGATGGATAGGGAGTCCTCATCCGTCGCCTGCGGGTGCTCAGGTTGTGCTACCAGAACGAGTGGTTCACGTCTTCTCCTTATCTGTGAGTGCTGTGAGAGATCTCTGCGATTTTTTGCGGTCGCGGCGGCTCTTCCTTTGTCAGAGGCCCTTGTACCGGCTCCCGAGCTCAGACGATGGCCGGAAGCGCGCGGCGCGGTGGCTGCGCCGTGATCCGGAGCTGAGGCCCGGCGAGAGCTGCTGCCGTGAGCCATGAAAAGAGATGCTCGTGGTCTCATATGGTCTCATGGTGTCTCTGCTCTTGGGCTCATGTCGTATAATGGTGCAGGGAGCTGCCGGTGCGGATCGAGGTGGACGTCAACGCTTCCTTGAAGATGCGCGTGCAGAGGGCGCTGCCATGGCAGCTAAGGCCGGAGTGGTTTTGGGGCGCATCGGGGGCACTCTGCATTCTCCGGGTTGCGTGTCCGCAGGAAGCTGCTGCCTGAAGCCGCCTGATTCTCCCTGTGCCAAAGACTGCCAAGATGAAAAGACTTCGAAGTGAAAAGGATTGTTTTCTTCCACAGCTACTACTGTCTCCCGGTCATGTCTGTGGCGACAAGTCATGCATCGGAGCCAGCTGCTCCCAGCAAACATAGACAACACATGACAACACATATCATATCCCTCCAGCTGCACTTCAGCACCAGCTGCCGCTGTGCCTAAAAGATCAGGTCGCAGTCAAGACCGCCGCAGGCTCTGCGGGCAGAACGCTAAGACAAAACTGCGCGCAAAGTGCTCCCTGCCACTCTAGTCTGACAACGGCGGTTCGCGATGATCGCAGCACCTCCGTGGCCGGCGTCCGGAACTTGGCGTGCAGTGGCAGGTCTGAGCAAAGCGTCTGGACGATTAGGGCCAGGACAGCCAGGACAGCGGCCTGGGCCATGGGACCAGAGTCGACACGGCCGCGGAGGCGGGTGCCAACGTGCTGCTTGGTGGGCTCTCGCCGGAGGTGCAGCATTGGGCGCGAGATCTCGAGCACGATGCACCGCCTCTGCTGCAAGCGGCTCTGCTCCCTCGTGCGACCTCTTTCCTGTGCCTGGATCTCCCGATATCGAGTTGGAAGTTCTCGGCGGACAAGGCGATGGCAAAGTCCAGCCAGTCACACTGTTACTCATCCACGGGAGTTACCATGCAGCGTGGTGCTACGAGGAACATTTCCTTAGCTTCTTCAGAGGTCAGGGATTCCACACGTATGCCTTGTCGTTGCGAGGGCAGGGACGTGGCAAGATGTTCCCGAAGCTTCCCGTGGCTGGTGCATTAGAGGAGCACGCATCCGACATCCAGGCCTACCTTCATCATCTTCGGGAAAAACACGGGCAGCCGGTGGTCCTGCTGGGCCACAGCTTCGGTGGTCTTATAGTGCTGCAGGCAGCCGCGGCCTTGAAGGATTCGGGGGCCTTGGCTGGCCTGATTCTGCTTTGCGCCGTCCCGCCGGCGGGCAATGTCGGCATCATCCTTCGCAGCCTCTTCAAAGCTCCATTGCAAGCTCTGCGCATCACCTGGGGTTTCGTTGCACGTGCCTTCGAGAGAGATGCAGAGCTTTGCCGACAGGCCTTCCTTGCCTCTCCATTTTGATGCCATGCGGTCTGATGCAGTGACATGCACGTACGCTCTGGCGGAGATGTTGTAGCCATGTTCAGCCTCGCTTTACAGCTATTCTTCGATGCGGACACCCCTGTGGAAGACGTCGGAAAGTACATGGACCTGATGAAAGAAGGACAGGCTTTGCCAGTCGATGTGGCAGATGCCTCATGCTCTACGCTCTTCTGCACTGGAAGGCTGTCCCGAAGGAACACGATTGCTAGACCTGCGCCAGCTGCAGAGGTGGCTTGAGAATGGTTTTATGTAGGCTGCCTCCAAGTCATACTGCTGGAGGTCGCTACCAGTGGAAGCCTGCGGCCATGCGCCGGTGCTTGTCCTTGGAGGCCTTGGGTCTGTTACCAACAGATTTGAGTCTTGCCGCGCGTCTCGGTGCCAGGCGATGCAGACGTAATCGTAGACAAGGAGGCTTTATGCGAATGCAAAATCAGCTTCAGCAAGAGACGTGTCGTGGGACTAATTTCTCCTGCAGCCTTTGCTTGGGCTCCAGCTTTAGCCGGACAGATTGGGCTTGTGGCTTGAGACTTGCAGCGATTGTTCGCTGGCTTTCTTCGAGTTTGCGAGCAGCTGATCTGATTTGCCGACCACTGGACCGAAAGCCGCAATGGTCGAAGACGCGATAGTTAAGGACACTTTGGCGTCCGCAGTAAATGCGCCGGATAGCTGGACCATGCCTCTGACAGTGACCCCCAAAGGTGGGATGTATCCTGTACCTTTCGTGCTAGGCTTGGATGTATACAGCTACAAATACGGCAAGCACATGGCTTCCCGTGCAGAGGCCCGTGCACAAACGAGCGTCCGAGAACGAAGCGGCGGCGGAGGGAGTGCTGCAAACAGACCGACGAGACCAGCAAGCGCGACACCTGCCAAGTTGGTGCAGGCGGGTGTTCATGGGAGCACGACCTTTCTTTGGAACGGCGATGGAGCTCATTCGGCAGACTCTGGTGCGTCCCAAGTTCGGAAAAAGCGACAGAAACGCACTGATGACCTGCTTCATGAGTTGGTTATGACCTTCGGAGACCCGATCGATGTTGTCTACGAGTGGTTTGAGATCTTTGCTTTTTATTCTGATCCTCCGGAAGCAGTTGCTTTGCCCAAGCTGCCAGAAAGGAGAGAGCAGGATATGTTTATGGACAAAATCGAGTTGCCGACGTCGCAAAGCCTCTCCTGCCTAACCTCCAGGCAGAACACCAAGCGACCTGTAAGGAGAGGTCGCACACAGTCCTTTTCGGCACCGCGCTTGCGGAGACCCGAGATGATCAGTGTGAAGGCGCCCTCCTTCGAGGGCGACAAGAAGTTTGAGGCTCTTCGGAGTGAGCTCTACAAGACACGCTCCTTGCTGAAGGAGGCTGGGCTGGCAGGAAAAGGAGCTGGCCACTTGGACTTGGGCCACCGGTTTAAGGCCCAGGCCCTGAATGCAGAGTCATTTGCAAGCTGGATGGAGAGCTTTACCTTTATTCTCAACCTTCAGAGGCCCAAAGCCGACATGCCACAAGGAAAGAAAGATCAGAGCCGAAGCAGTCGCCACAGTCGTCACAGCCAGCACAGCCGCCACACGAGAGGTGGCCACAGCCCCTCACGTGGACGCTCGGTGACGAGGCCTTCTGGGCCCTCCGACGTGGAGAATGTCACCAAAAGGCTGCTGGCAAGACTGGACCAGAGGGTCTTGATTGGTAGCTGGGAGGTCATCACTATGGAGGATCAAAAGGAATCCAGCAGTGCCGCCAGCAGCGACGATGACATGGAGAGAAGGCAGATGATCGCGCAAAGCTTGTCTCAAACAGATGCCAGACAGATCATGTTGCGCAGCAGTAGCCTGGCAATGCTGAACTCGGGCATGATCAAGAAGTCACAGTACAAAGCTGCGGACCGTACAAAGCCTGGATATGATGAAGTGGTCAAGACACGTGCTCGAATTCTCAACAGCATTTCACCTGCAGAAATGACGGTCAAGAACTTGACGTCTTTCCTGGCTCTATTCGGGATGCAACGCAAGGAAGCGTGTCAGCGTGCTGCCAGATACTTCCTCTTTGCTGTCCCCTGCAGCTCGCAGACGGGAGCCAGCAATCAATCCGAAATGGATGATGACGATCAGGAAGACGGAGCATGGCTTCAGGAGAAGCTTCCCTTCGAAGTCTTCTACCGCCTGATGCGGGCGCTCTCTCAACCGGACTCCGGCTCCGATGTGGCCACCTCCTACCTCGGCTCCGAGCTCCTCTCGCGGCTCTTGTTCTGCGTCTTGGTGGGCCACGAGGGTGTCCACCACTCAGCCGGCGCCGCGGCGCGCTTCCTGGACGACTCGACATGCCGGGGCGTCTCCAGCCAAAGCCTCTGTCAGTCCCTGCGCCTCCTTTTGTCGAACGAGCTCCTTCAGTCCGAGTCCAGCTTGGAACAGCAGGTCCTCTCTCTTGCGGAGCCCGCTCCCCATAGCGGTCCCCTTGCAGATGCGATTCTCGTAGAGAGCTTGCCTGCCTGCTTCGATTCGAGGTTTCTGAGCTTGGCGCTCCAGCGCAGTGAGGCGCGGCGCTGCCTGCGCAGCCCCACATGCCTGCGTTTTGCGGTCCGAGAGTCCCTGCGGTGTTGACCCCTCAGCCTTTCAGCAAAGCCCTGAGCAGTGCTCCGAACCGTGAGGCACGTTGGAAGCGTGTCCCATTCGAAGAGTCCAGTACACGACTCGGTTTTGTGTACGAATTTCGAGTACTTTTCAAGTGTGGTAGGTAGACCGGTGCCTTGCTGGCCCGCCAATGCCCATTTACGTGTTGAGGTGGCGTGAGCTACAACGGTTTCCTGACTTTCATGAAGCAGCAGCCAGATGCTGGAACCTCAGATGCCGCAGATGCCCTTTGCACTTTGTGTGCAACCCGACGCGCGTGTTCAGAAGTTCAGAGGCCTCCGTGCATCTCCTCTTCCTCCTCTTACCTCTCGCTCGGATGGGACCAAAATTTGCGGCTGAGGACTGCGTGCTGGCTCCTTAATTCGTGTTCCTGATGCTTACTCTTTGGATCCTGACGACTAGACTACCGCATGCGCCGAGAAAGAAGCCAAGCAAATGACGCGAACCAAATCAAGACTCGAATCGAGTTCGAATCCACGACCGTTCCAACTTTGATCGCAATGCCAGAAGCAATCAAGCTCCAAGCATCTTATCAGTGACTCTTAGTTGGAATCAAGAGGACTCAGTGTCCCAAGAAGCGGGTTTTGTGTTCACGGTTGGGGGTCTGCCTTTGACAAACGTTGAGCACAGCTCGCCCACGAGCCTGGCGCATCTTGCGTCGCCTCAACAGACAGGCTTTGCCCTCGTCGCGACGATGTGCTTGTCTGTGCGTTTGTCCATTGCTCATTGGATGCTAGCATCATGCAACTCGACGACTTGGTCCAAGAGCTGTCTTGCCTAACTTCCTCACACTTTGTCTGGGATCCCGGTCGTCAAGTGGGAAGGAGAGGGTTTTCATTGCTTTTGATTCTCTAGGTCCGCTTGCATGTTCGCTCATATTGGAAGCATTCGCAGCTGTTTGCCAGAAGAAGAGTTCTGATCTACACCTGCAGCAAGACCCTGTGAAAAGATGTGAAAGCAGGAGATGTACCTGATTCGCAAGGGGCTATCCCACCGGGCTGGTGAACTTCGAGCGAAGGAACTCCCCAAAGAGTTCGGTTCAAGGCAGATTGAGTCATTCAGGCGTTTTTGGAGAGTGCCAGGCCGCGAAGTTGACTCGCCAGCGGCAGAAGAGGTACGAATGCTCGGCTTTGGTTGTTCAGCCATCACATCATGCTTGATGGACCCTTGAGTCAGGTGGCTTCTTGACCTGTACGCCAACCTCGTCCAACCTTGGATTGAGGCCTGCGGTGCAGTCTCTGTGAAGCGTGCGCAGTATCTGGATACCGCACGCCGCTTGAAGGCCAACACGTCAAAGGTCAAAGCGTAAAGCTTTGGCGATCGCCAGGCCGGTTTTCGAGACAAAGGCCCTGGCTTTTTAGCAAAGTGCATCGGCCAAAGTTTTGCCGAGCAAGTCTCACTGCAAGACCGAAGTCGTCTGCCTGGCACTCGTACAGACTGCCACTTCCATTGCAAGGATGCACGAGAAGAGCATGCTTGTCTTTGGATTCCCTGGAGAAGTTGCAGCCTCTGCAAGTTCCCTTGCAAAAGCGGCGCTGTGCCAGATCAGATGGCATCGTCTCAGCGACAGCATGCGACAGCTCGAGTGTGTGGAGATCCCCGTGGAAGCATTGAGCAGGCTTTGGAGGAGGCCGCTGCAGCACATGGAGTGGAGCCCGTCATCTTGCCAGGCGAAATCCTGCAAAACTGCGCAACTTGCCTGATTTGCACCCAAAAGAGCAAGGAGTGGCGCATGATGCCATGCTGGGAGCAAGGTGCGGCACTTGTGCAACCTGCTTCGACAAGCTTGCGGGTGTTCATGCAAGTTCAAAAATCGATATTTTCAAGGTGGAAGATGGCTGCGGATGCCATCCTTGGCTGGCTTGTTGATGTGAAGCCTGCAGCATAACTTCGATTGTGCGACACCTGTGCGTCGTGGTCCCCTCGCTCATGAAAGCTTGAGCGGCGATGAACGAGCCAGCAGCAAAATGGCGCCATGTGTAGTGTCGGAGAAGTGGGGTCAGTGGGGTACTGGAATTTTCGTGGAATCTTGCTCGCTCTTCGCGTGTATCGGCTGCAGTCTTAGTAGCTTAGTGGGGGCTCATTCAGCAGGAAATGGCACCCAGCCATGTTGGCTCCTCAGTCGATAGCGAAAAAAACCAAACCCCGTGAGATATGGCTCAGGTCTGCCCTACTCTAAACAGAGGGTTGCAGGAATTCGCAAAGGCGTGGGTGGCGTTTGTGCAGATCCACGCCGTTGCAACCTAATTGGGAGAATTTGCTGCCAGGCTGCAGGTACAGATGTGGCACGCCGAAGGTGTGCTGCTGTGCACCAAACTGACCAATCAACTTCATTGCAGTTGCGATGTCAGCAGGCGTGGCTTACATCACAAGTCGCTCGGGCTTCTTATGCGGTTGCAACAGCAGTGCCAACAGCTGCCAGCTTTGCGACTGTGGCTTAGCCAGCAAGGAGGACCATTTGCATTGCTTGTGTGCTTTGTCTTGAGACGCACGTCCTTGCAGTTGATATCATCTAAGGTTATTCGTTTGCATCGTTTTGTGGGCTTCGGGGCCCATAGCCGCTGGTCAGGCGACCCTCCTGTCCATCGCCATGCTAGTGTGGAGTGGGAACCAACATCACGGCTCCTGCATGATGTCACAAGCCAGGTCACCAATGTACAGTTTAATGATGAAAACCCAGCGCTGTGTGACTTGGCCTATCGCGGCTTCTTTGTGTTTCTCATCCATCTTGTCCTGGATACAACCAAGATGTACTTGCTGGATCTATCAGTTGGGATCCGCCGGCAGATGTGACCGGCGTAACCCACTATCTCGCCGCTTGCTTAAGCATTTGCTGTTCGGTGTTGCTGCAGTGCGGGCCATCCCTTTTCCGAGGTTCACCCTGCATGTAGTCCAGATCTGTCCTTCGAAAATGCCGGCGATGGACCTCTCATAGTGCATCATGGCCCCGGTGGCAGCCCGTCTGCAGGAGTCTGTTCCTCTCACTTCTAAAAGCATGCTCTGGTCGCTGATGATCGTGCTTGGACTTAGATTTAGAGCTCAAAGTC
>CAJNDV010037631.1:2777-17497 GCA_905221635.1 Symbiodinium sp. CCMP2456 | reverse complement strand
GGGGCAGTGCAGCTACCGACAGGGTTTAGGGTTTGGGGCTTAGGGTTTAGGGTTTGGGGTGTAGGGTTGTGGGTTTGGGGTTTGTCCTCTGACGACCGCTCTCTGGCGACCCTTGGCCTGAAGTACAGCGACCTACTCACTGTAGGTCAGCTGTTGAGCTTAGGCCTACAGGTGACTCCGGCTCTCTCCATGGTAAGCATGGGCAAGGTGCTATGCATGATAAAGCCTAAACCCTAAACCCTAAACCCTAAACCCTAAACCCAAGACAGAGCCATTTGAGGGCTTCACCCAAGGTTTCGGCGCCTGAAGACTACCCTAAACCCGTAAACCCAAAGCCCTAAACCCTAAACCCTAAACCTAAAGCCCTAAAGATCAAAGCTGTCTGACTTCCGGGATGGTAGCACCTCGGGATTCGGTTAAGGGCTGTTCTAGGGGTTTAGGGCTAGGGGTTTAGGGTTTAGGGTTTGGGGCCAGGGGTTTGGCAAAGAGGCAGAGGACAAAGGGCAAGAACGGAGTTGCAAAGACGTGCACTGACCATTCAAGGAGGCTGTAAAGTAGAACATGTTTCGGAATATTGGATGGTCGTTTGTTAGGTGCCGACCACCTGCCAGGCTGCTCCTCAGCTACGAGCTTCAACGCGCACACGATCGTTTATCGAAGATTCCTGGCAACACGGAGGTGGGGAAAAAAGACCTGGTGGCGCAATGTAGATCCGTGATTCATACCCTCCCCCTCACATCATAAGTTGCTGGGCATCTCCTTGAAGGAAGGGTTTGTTATTAATCAGGGATCTGCATCATGTAGGGTTGAAGGCTGCTTAAGGGATTAGGGACTTTATGTCTAGCGATTAGATTGGGTTCTCGAGTTTGAGGGTTCCGGTAGGATTAGGGCTGAGGCCTGAGAACCCCACGGCCTAGCTTGCCTTAACCCTGAAGTTCTGAAGCCCTAAAGCTTGCAATGCGAAACCAGGCAAAGCCGAAAGGGTTTAGGGTTTAGGGTTACCCGCATGCTAGCCCCCCCTATCGCACTCGGCTCGAAAAGGACCGTCACCACTATCATCATCAGCAGCACTAGTGCCCTGTCGCGGATCCAAACCCTGGACCCTAAACCCTAAGTATAGCAAACATACCAGGGTCGCTACTGACAAAAACAAGAACAAGCATGCTGTGACCTCCCACGGAAGCTATGGCACAGCAGCCACAACGTCAATGGCGTTACATGCAGCTGCTTATTATAAACACCTGAGGGGTTTCGAGCTCCACACCCTGAAATTTGAACCTTGCTGAACCCATCAAAATCCACCCTAAACCCTAAACCCTAAACCCTAAACCCTAAACCCTAAACCCAATCCCAAGCCAATATACCTTCATCCAGGAGACTCTCTCACCCTCCGAAAATTGCTCCAGCAGTATTGAATCTCCATTCCGTGACCGACAGGGTATTGGACTCTCTGGGAAATGTGCTAAACCCTAAAACCGAGAACTTGGAGGAGCCCGAAGCAAACCTTCTATGAAGCCAGGTAAACCTCCGAAATGGTTCTATTAGTCCCCACTTGTAACACAAGCCGGGTTAGAGTTTAGGGTTTAGGGGCAGATATCACATCTTAACTGAAAAGCAGAAACCCGTGCCCTGGCGAGGGCCGGAGTATACTCGAGGACGCATTATGCCCCGTGGCGGAGGAGCTGTAGGGGGGGATGTGGCGGGGCGCGGGGGCTTCAGAAAGGTTCCATAGAGAGGCATTTTGGGTTTAGGAGTTTAGGGTTTAGGGTTTAGGGGTTTAGGGTTTAGGAGTTTAGGGTTTAGGGTTTAGGGGTTTAGGGGTTTAGGGTTTAGGGTTTAGGGTTTGTCTTTCTTTGTAAGGATTCTACACAGCTTAGAGATTCAGGATGAGGGCTTTGTGCTTCCGAGGTTCAGGTACAGGTGGCAGTGTTTCAATTGAGGGCTTAGGGCAAGCTTAGGGTTAAGGGTCTAATGTAGGGGCCTTGATAGTTAGAATAGGGTTTTAGGGGGTTCCTTGTTATGATTATAGTAAAGAAGTACCCCAAAACCCTATTCTAATTATTAAGGCCCCTACACCCTAAACCCTTATAGTAGCCCTTATAGAACCCTTTAAGGATCCCTTTAAAGGAACCCTGTTCTAATTATTGAGGCCCCTATATTAGCATTTCTCCGCCGATCTTGTGACCTGGTGTCGCCTCCATGGCAGTGTTGATGTTGGCAGCGAATGCAACAGTCCTTAAATACGACATGACCCTTAAAAGTAGGGGCCCTTTACCCTTATACTATGAATCCCTATATGGTATATGAAGCCCAAACCCTTTTAGGGTTCACCCTTAAAAGTAGGGTCCCTATACCCTTATACTATGAATCCCCCATATGGTATATGAACCTTACACCCTTTCAGGGCTCATTTCGTCCTTAAGGGTCGAAATACTCGCGCAGATATCGTCACGAGTAGGAGACGGCATGGTAAGCACGGCAGTAACTAGCAAGGACACGTGCAAGCCTGAAGGAGGTTGCGACAGAAATGTTCAACTGGCCTCGACCCAAGACGATCCGAAGCCAAGGGCTTATGTACCATGCACGCAGGCGGGACATCACAAGTGATTCGTAGCTTCTAGCTTTGGGGTTTCGTGGGGTGGGCGTGGGTTGGATGATGTTTTCACGGTAGCTGAACCTCCGGCAGAGCGCGAATGCAGCTTGTCGCTTCATTGTAGCCACGACATTAGAGACTGGACGATTCGTTTGTCCTGGCCGCCTCTGCCACAAACTCCAAACCCGAAACAAAGCCCCAACCCGCTTAAGCCCGAAACCCGAAACCCTAAACCCAATTCCCCAAAAGCCCAGACAGCTTCTTGATCACTCAGGTCAGGCGGCCGCATGTGGCAGGATTTTGCAGAGGAGGCCCTCTGACACCTTAGGGGGCTGGGTAAGCAACCTCTTACTTTTTCACAGGGCCTTCTCTGGGCTGGGGTACTCAGCCCCTAAGGACACCGTGTTGAGCTTAAACTCCGGCTCTGCCTGACGTGTCCAGTTCACCTATTGTGCATGCAATCTACGCAAGGTCCACCGATATACCGCCGTTCGGTAGCTACCCTCAGTGTGAGCACCCACCCGTGAGGGACGTGCTTACTTTCCCGCAACTCTCCATAGCCGTAGACACGCTAAACCCTTAAAAGCCGTGTGCCAGGGCCCGGCGGATGACGAGACTTGGGCCAAGCTACAGCCCCCCGGCAGTCGTGGGAGTAGGTGTAATTTAAAACTTTAAACCCCAAACTCTAAACACAATAGGAACCCTAAACCCGATAAACTCCAAACCCTAACCCAAACAGGAGCCCTGAATCCTAAACCCTAAACAGCACCGGAACCCTAAACCCTAAACTGCCCCAAACCCTACTTGAAAAGCCTTGGAATGTCGATGTCATTCCCTCGGATTTCTAGTGTCTGGGAGCCTTTGCTTGGGCCTGGCATCGGTTTATGGTTTAGGGCTTGGGGCTCAAGGGTTTGTTTAAGGGTTTAAGGTTTTAAGGGTTTAGGGTTTAGGGTTTAAGTGCTTTAGGGTTTAGGGGTTTAGTCGTTTAGGGCTCGAGGGTTTAAGGGTTTAAGGGTTTAGGGTTTAGGGGTTTAGGGTTTAGGGATGCGTAGAAGCCCGAAAAGCGAGTAGCAGTCTTCTAGCCCAAGGGTTCCCTGAATGTGCGTAAAGACTGCAAGGACATACCCTCGAGATCCGGTTCTGATGGTTCATGATGGTTCATGATTCCATACCAGTTTAGCGTTAGGGGTTTAGGGCTCAGGGGTTTAGGGTTTAGGGCTTAGGGCTTAGGGTTTAGGGTTAAGGTCTCTCATAGAATGAATTCACCACCGGAATATAGGAAACTGTACTAGCTATCAACGCTACTCGATTTGGATTTTCTCTCATTGCAGACTACATAATACAACACAGCATTGAAGACGAAGCCGAGGATCCTGATGCTAAGTTGAACATAACACCGATGGCGGTGCACATGAATAAGACGATTACGACCATGCTGCTTGCCATTATTCTTGCTGTTGCGACTGTTAATTTATAATGAACCTGAACTTGTCTCGTCTTAATCGGCCATTTCGTTGCAGTGGCAGCAGCAGCAGCAAACTCCACCCCACCGACCTCCCTCAGGACGTTTGGATCGTTCATGTTTCGCGGTGAAAACGGCAAGATTCCTGATGCCGTACCAACATCCGTCACCTTCAACCCTCCCGAAACCGTAGCGCCAACGCGCGAAGCCCTGAACCCTAAGAACAACTGAACCCTCAAGGCACAAATTTACTGGTTTGGGGGGAAGCCTAGGACCCCTTTATCAGGTACGAGATGACCAGTCCCTGACTGAGCTGTTGTTTGATTGCCGGTTTAGGTTTGAGGGCTTTGGGTTCGGGGTTTGGGGTTTCGGGTTCCAGGATGCGCCGGTTTAGGGGTATAGGGCCTGGGTCAACGATTCAGGCTCTAGCTTATGCTGGGTTCAGGGTACGCGTTGACGAAAAGTTTATCCGAAGTAGTAGTACTCAAAAAAGGAACCTTATTGAGAGGGTCTATATCCCCAAGGGTCCCCCGAATCCTAACTCCTAGGTTATGGTGTTTTGGGGCCCGTGTTTGGGATTGTACCCTAAGCTCTCAACCCTAAAAGGTATTATTTTTCAAGTCAGGGTTTTCCACTCAGGGTTTATGTAGGCTGATGAGGCTCAGTCACATAGTTCTACCAGTAGGGAGATCACTGCATACACTTGTTCTTCTTCGTTTTAGGCTCGTTTCTGCTTTGTAGCTCTGTATCCGAACTTTTGATTAGGGCGCCCTAAACCCTAAACCCGATTCGTGGACCTGCTGCCGTCTTCAGCTACGTTTGTTTCTGTTCGCTTCTCGATCGGCACTTGTCTTTCTGTCGATGCTGACATAGGAGCTGTCGCTCGGGGATGCTGATCGTTCTTCAGGGTTCAGGTTTGTTTAGGGTTTACAGCGTATTCAAGGTTCAGGGTTTAAAAACAAAAACGTTTAGGTTAGGGGGTTAGGGTGACAGGGGTTGACAGTTTAACAGTTTTGTGACGGGCAAGAGCAAGCTGAGGCAGGATACGTGTAAGCCCTGCCGCAACGCACTCACTGTCCCGCACACTCTAGACCCTCGAAGTGTTGAAGCTCAATCTTCGCTCTTTCTGGCTCTTGCTCTGTTCTGAGCTTTACGGGTCGTGAGGTCAGGATTCTGTCTGCTAGTTGCTTGCGCGTATGAACCAAAAGACCACAAAACTAGGAAACTTGAATCCCTACTTCCAGGACCCCCCAATGGCCCTTTAATAGAGCCCTTATGGTCCTTAATAGTGGGTATTTAGGGTATAACACCCTAAACCCTAAACCCTAAACCCTAGTTGGGGGGTGCTGGTTCAGGTATACAGATGCACATTGAAGACTGCATCCTGCAGATGGCCAGGTGGAGCGGGTTCGCTAGGGTTTAGGGTTTAGGGTTTAGGGTTTAGGGTTTAGGGTTTACTGTCTAGGGCTTTGGGCCGGTGGCCACTTCTTCTCAGGATCCGTGTGCTTACACACTCTATACTTTGGGTGGATCACCGTCGTTTGCTCCGTTTGTCTTCGAGTAAAGTGCGAAAAGCATTGCAGGGCCTATTCTTTAGGATGTAGCTTTGTTGCACATGGCGTCCCCGTTATTATGATGATATGCGGAGCAACTAAACCCTCAACCCTAAAAGCTAAACCCTAAAAATGCAAAAGCACTTCATGTTTCTGTGCGGCCAAATTTCTTGATTTTGACAGGGGAAGTGCAACGGCAGGTCGGGATGGGGGCTTAAGGGTTTAGGGTTTAGGGTTTAAGGCCCGGTTCTTCACAATGTGTTTTGTTCACACTGGCTTCGAACAATGCTTGAAAAGCATGGCAGGGCCGATGCTTTCGCATGTTAGCATTGTTCAACATGGCGTTGCCGTTACGATGATATGCGCAGCAAAAAGCGCAA
Source organism: Symbiodinium sp. CCMP2456 (assembly GCA_905221635.1). Classification (NCBI taxonomy): domain Eukaryota; class Dinophyceae; order Suessiales; family Symbiodiniaceae; genus Symbiodinium; species Symbiodinium sp. CCMP2456. The sequence goes on along the minus strand of CAJNDV010037631.1, from coordinate 11,509 downwards.
AACGAGAACACACAGAAACGACGTTTTCTGCAAGGAAGATGCGTTGATAACGGGTTTGGGCATGGATGCACTGGCCAATGGATGCTTGGTAGCATGGACGTTATCATGGTTTCCATGCACTGGCCAATGGATGGGTTGGTAGCGTGGACGTGATCATGGTTTAGGCTGGATGCACTGGCCAATGGATGGGTTGGTAGCGTGGACGTTATCATGCCAATGGATGGGTTGGTAGCACTGGCAGCATACTAGCAGCGATCCACTGCCGTTTTCTCGCCCTTTCCGGTGTACCGCGACCAGGGTTCCAGTTCAAGTCAGGAGACCATTGATGCTAGTACCGTGCACAGTGTCCCTTAAGGACGAAATGAGCCCTGAAAGGGTTTAAGGTTCATATACCATATAGGGATTCATATAGTATAAGGGTATAGGGCCCCTACTTTTAAGTGTCATTTCGTCTTTAAGGTCAGAAGCAAGAAGGTGCTTGCCGGACATCTTTTAGCCGACTTGTTCACCCTAAACCCTAAACCCTAAACCCCTAAACCCTAAACCCTAAACCCTAAACCCTAAACCCTAAACCCTAAACCCTAAACCCTAAACCCTAAACCCTAAACCCTAACTGGATCCTGTGGAGTCGGCTGCTGTCGGCATGGGGAACGAGTTTTGGCGGCTACCACTTTGTGGGTGCTTCTTTATATTAGGGTCCCCTATAGGGTCCCTGTTATAGGGGTGCCGTACTATATTGTGGACCCAAAAAAGGGGACCCTAATTTAGAGAACTACCCATATACGGCAACGGTTTTGTTCCAACCACGGCTTCTAGCCCATGCACCCCTGACTTGGATCCTCAATGCACTCTTTCAAGCAGAAAGAGTGATTGAAATCTTGCTATTAGCAAGCATTCACGAGGATGAACGGTTTTTGTTGCATGCGGCCGCCCACCGAAATGAGCGCTCATTGCTCCGGAACACGAACCCGCGAGGAATAATCAATCTCCAGCCCCAGGTCGGACCCGATGGGGGAAGTTGTTCGTAGATCCCTCGTGGGAAATCCCGCCCTACGCCAATCAACTTTTCAAGAGTTGAGGCAAAGAAGGGGCTGTGTCTGGATCAGGGCCTACAGGTTGAAGGCTGAGAGGATTTGGTATGGAGGCGTTAGCTTTACGTATGAAGTAGGATACCTCCCGCTTCAGGTGCTTAGAACACTTCGAACCTCCTTCAGGGGAAATTGCTATATAGGAACTACCCCTTTCAGGCTAGTTATAAAGTATACATATACTGTACACCATCTACTTATCTAGTTAGCTATATATGTACGTGGACCATCTAAACCCGCTATACTAAAGGAGCGCTTTAGCCGAGCCTTGGGGAAGGAATTCTATAAAGCAACTTCTAAGGCAAGAATCCAGGGGCTTCAGTATATTTCCAAGTACTAACACTTCTCTGTTTGGCGTTCCTTTAAGACCGACGCAAACTGTACACGGAAAGCACAAAAATGCCTCAATACTGGCATATACTGTCAAGCCCTAGACCCTAAACTTAAGCTAGAATGGTCAGCCATTCTTTCCACTTGACAGGCAGTCGCTGACAAAGAGGAGGCGGGGTTGGCTACGGTTGATGATATAAATACAGCATTACGTATAATCAGGAATATACCATAATTCCTATAGTTTAGGGTCCTTAAGGCATCAACAGTAGTAATTACAGTGGTTTGAATAATGAGTAGTCTCAGTCCTTAAATTCGCTAAAATTGTGATCGTAACAGAGTAGAATACGTCCCAGACCGTGTTCTACTTATTAAGGCCCCTATATCAAGGTTGTGGGCTCCTTTTCCTGAGCCTTGTACCCGAGAGACGAACTCGAGGCAGCGTGACCTGCATCTCGAAAGTTTTAGGGTTTAGGGTTTAGGGTTTAGGGTTTAGGGTTTAGGGTTTAGGGTTCAGGGGTCCAGCTTTGCTGCCGTGGATCTTTACAGACGGTTTGAAGCCTGTAGTGTCGAAGAATATCATGCGGGAGCAGGTACATCAACAAACAAACTTTAAACAACTGTGCAGGAGTAAGTATTGGCACTAGAAGGTATGGAAGTGAACACCCATGCACCTTGTTTTCTACCCAGCCATACATCGGTGCTGTTCAATTTCAGGGTCTCGGTCGAGGCAGCCCAAACCGTAAAATACACTCCGAGTTGCTATACCGGGTGGCCCGGATGAATCAACACATAAATATCATCTGCATATACATAAAAGTAAGCTCTCAGCCATTAAACGACGACTGCTCGTCTAAACTGCCGTCGTGCTTCATTCTCGTATTTGTGCGATAAGGGAAAAGTTTTGATCGACTGCATGATGGCGCCAAGGCACTGTAGACAGAGTCGTGGACATGTGCAAGTTGCCAGGTCTGGATGTGGAAATGACCACGTGATGCAACAAGAAACGTTTAAATTCTGCCCGCGTCATCGACCTTTGTTGGAGCAATGATGCAAGGTGGGTAGATTGTTACAGTAGCCAGGAATACCAAGCGCTTGACCTGAGACACATGTTGATCAAGCGAAGCCGCAAGTTGCGACACGTCGAATAATTGGAACAGAAACGGTATCCGCTTAACGTCCCTGTTGTAATTCCATCTGGTACACGGTACACCACGAAACCCATCCAAAACCCTGATCACTCTCGCAGGCCCTACAGTTGCAGTTCCACGGTTGTTGAAGTGTCGTGGTTAGTTTGCATCTGCAGCGGCCTTTAGGTCAGTGCTTGACAGTGCTATAGTCGGCGCCTTCATTTGTTTGTCATCCGCAAGATAGCATATCGTCCGGACGATGTTCGCGTGTTCAGGATTGTTCAGGGGTTGGCCAGTTGGTGCTGATAGTTGATATGGCGCATCATGATGAAGGACGTTCTTAAGTCCTTGAATCGGCTTGATTGTTTTTTTGTCTGAGAAAACGAAATTATGACAGTGTGACGGAGGGCTCAAGTTGCAGTTCCCGGGCATTCAATTCCCCTGTCATCCCTGATTTGGGACGTAAGGGGTCGTTTGGGATGTCAACTTGTTTTGAGCTTTTGTTCGAGTTTCATTTAGTGAAAGGGGGGACATGAATTTCCCACGTTCGACCGAAATGCCGTATACCATATACAACTCTTGTTGCTTACGATTTTTCCCAACAGGGCTGAGTTCGATGTTAAACCTTATCCAGTATGGGCTTCGGAATTAAACATTGGCGCGATTTGAGAATTTAGGATTTTTATAGCCTATATAAAGTTTAAATCTATGACTTCTTCAAGCATGAGCATTTAGAGCCTTCGGGCAACGCGTTTCCAGTTGGGCTGGTGCCGATAAACCATGGGGATGTTCCTTTATTATGGGTCGCTTAATGGTATTCGGGGGTCCTTAGGTTAAGATCTTGTATGTTGGGATTTGTACCGGATTTGTACCAGAGTCGTGTGACACCCAGATTTCGCAGCAAACTTAGGTGGTCCAGGAAGGAGCTTTTCATATGAAGTCTGGTTCTGGCCAGTTGTCAGTAATACTTTGGACACTAGGTCTGTTGCCTGTCGAAGGTGAAAACGCTTAGAGATCAGTGCTAGTATCCTCACACTGCCCTAAAGCAGCACCTTTAACCCTGACGAGGTAGCCGAAGCCTTTGCTGTGTCCTGCACACAACCAGCCAGGATAGATGGAATTCTGATTGGATTCTGTTCACCGGTCCGAAACACAGAAGTGCTCTCAACGCAAAGCCCGCAGTTATAAACCGAACTTTCAAGAATCCCTAATCACTAAGTTGCAAACCTAAATCCATCCAAACCCGAACTCCCAAACGCGAAGTCGCTAAGTTATAAGCCCGACGTACCAAACCGTAATCCCCAAGTTGCAAGCCCGAGCCTCTAGATCCCAAAACCCACTACACATCCTTATTAACTCCAAGACATGTTTGCACTATGAAATTTCCCTAAACCCTAAACCCCAAACCCATCTTAGATCCCATGTTTTATAAGGTTAATGCTCGAACCTGGGTTCTTAAGTCATAGATGAGGTGCGCCAGAGCTAAACCCTAAGGTGTGTGTACATATATGTATAGGGTTTAGGGCTTAGGGTTTAGGGTTTAGGGTATATATATATATATAATATAAGCTCCATACCATTCCATACCCGAAAGCCGAAATTCCTAAACGAGGCGCCTGCCAGACCCTCCCCGTGGCGCCGTGATTCTCCTCGATCGCGGGGTCGTCGACAACGTCGCCTACTGCACTGAGGCACAATACCTATAGTCTTCATGGTAGTTCGTTTCAGCGATAATGCCTCTAGCAACAAAACGCCAAGATAACTTAGAGCCCCGGAGCTTTTCTTGCTTTACATTTCGGGAAGCCCGGAACGACTCTGCACTCAACCCAGAGACTCCAAAATCCCTCATTCTATGAATACACTTAAAATACTAGGTGCTGTCGACTTTGTTCTCTATCAGGGCATTCAATAAGGCTGATAAGGGATGTACGTTCATATGAAGGATTCCCTGTATAATTTGAGGCTTGCTCTATTTTCTTTGGAGCTTGGGGGAACCCGTCAGGAAGCATGGAATATGGTCCAAGAGCGGTGACTGGGTCCGCAACTGGAGTTGGATGAGGCATCTGCTGTCCTTGGATGTTCGAGCTTTCTGAGGACCCTACACCCTAAACCCTAAACCCTAAACCCTAAACCCTAAACCCTAAACCCTAAACCCTACACCCTAAACCCTAAACCCTAAACCCTACACCCTGAACCCTAAACCCTTGGGAGGATATCCCCTGGCTTCTGGGCCTTCTGCCTTAAGGACGAAATGAACCCTAAAATAGTTTAAGGTTCATATACAATATAGGGATTCATAGTATAAGGGTATAGGGCCCATACTTTTAAGGGTCATTTCGTCCTTGAGGTGACACAAAAAGGGGCAAAACAAAAAAAAACCTGGGAGGACTCATGGAAGCAGGCTCTCAGTCCATCCAACTTGATTTCTATGCTGGGCCGATCTGATAAGCCATTGCCGTAGACCGCAGGGCCAACGGATGTCGCCATCAAGCGCAGACGGCAGCACTTCTACCACTGCACCGGTCACAACCACAACAGCATCTACTAAGCTACTGCTAGTCAGACTGATTTCGGAAGCTACGATCGGTGGCGGTACATGGTATTGTGTTCTCCTCGGTGTGTTAAGGTGCGAAGAATCTGCATCCATCCTGAGAAGTTTCTCGGAGTCTCAGCCCCTTACACTAAATGCAATAGAGTTTCAATAAAGCTGATGCCGAGGCTTGGCACGACGACTGCACGCCTGAGGGATCGGCGCGGTGTACTGAGTCGTCATCGACGCAGGGTTCCGTTAGGGTGTTCAACTGTTGCTAGCCTGTGACCCCTATCGCCACTTGCTACAGAGTTAGGTGTAGTGTCGGAGTTTTGGGTTTGGATGGGTTTGGGAGTGGTTCTTTAAACGCCTAAACTCCTGAAAACCGGGTCTAGCTCCAGCGTAACGCCTGACTTGGCCCGGGCGAGTGTTGGCCGGTGTCGAAGACAACCATGTCCATAAGCGGCCGCTTCATCGCTGCATCATCATCACCGTCATCATCAGCAGCACCATCACCATCATGATCATCATCGTCAGCATCGTCATCACCAATGCTCTCGATAGTACCTGCATCAGAGATATCGGCAGGTGCTACGCCACATTGAGTTGGCATGCTCATTTGTAGATTCGAACCTTGTTAAGGATTCACTCATGTCGTCAGCTCAAAGGCTTAAGCACCGAGCATTTCGCAATGCAGATCCGCAATTTACGAAGATCTTGTGCCCGGAATGCTGCAACTCCACATGCACTCACTGCCTGTGGCTCACCTTGGCAAGCGAGGGGTGGAGCAGCGACCATGTGCCGAGGTTACGACCATGTGATTCACCTTGTCCGCAGCTTAGATGTCCACGGCCGGTCCACAGGCATGTTCCCGGAAGGTGCCGGAGAGCTTGCACCATGTACATGAAAATGGGCATCTTAGGCACCCAGCCCGTAAAACCTAGCCCAGGCAGCTTCTAGAATCCACGCAGGGTTTAGAGTTTAAGGTTTACCGTAACCCCAAAAAGAACCTGCCTTTTGAGGGCCCTACATGAGGACATCAGCACAAGGAACCTGAAAAAGGTAGGTTACTTGGGGGGTTACAGGGGAGGTTTAGGCTTGTCTGGGGTCTCGTTGCAGGGCTAGGATGCTTTCCAACCCTAAACCCTAAACCCACACAGTCTCCAGGTCACGGCGGCCAACGGCGCGGAGTCATTCTACACACTGACACAGGCGAAGGGGGAAGGGTTTAGGGTTTAGGGTTGCGGTGCGAGGGTTACAGGGTCACCTTGAACCCTAAATCAAAAATCCCTAAACCCTAAACCCGCTACATCGTTTCCGACTTCACCCACTCCGCCCCAGCACTCGTCCTATCAAGAAAACATGTTACAGTGGGAAGAGGGGTTTCGACGACATGTGCCGCTTCCAGGGGCTTTGGTGATAGCGTTTTCGGATTTTTGAGGGTTTGGGTTTCGTTTAAGTTGGTTTGGGGGCCTCCGCCCTTTAATCCATTTAAACCCTAAACCCTAAACCCTATCTAGGGTTTAGGGTTTATAAAGTTAAGGCGGAATATGAGCTGGAGGTCGACGCTATTCTGTCTGGGGTGTCGCATTTCCTGCTAAGGGTTTAGGGTTTAGGGTTTAGGGTTTAGGGGGTTTAGGGCTTAGGGTTTAGGGTTCAGAGTTGTGTGTGATGTTGGGTAGTTCTTTAAACGAGGGTCCCTTTGAGGGTCCTTATTTTGAAAAAATTAGGGTGCCGTACTATCTTGGGCACCGAAAAAGCGGGACCATAGTTGGGAGAACTAGCCAAAAGGGGTTCAGGGTTCAGTGGTTTCGTGGATTGAGCACCCTGGGCTTTGGGTTGAAGGGTGTATATATATATATATATATATTTATTTTTTTTATTTATTTACTTCTGTATATATATATATATACATATATATATATATTTTTATATTTATATTTATATTTATATAGGGTTTAGGGTTGAGGGTTTAGGGATATGGACTCACTACGGATTCTGGTTCAGTGTTCGTTTGGCCTGGCGCTGGAGGACCGTTGGGGCCAAGGGGAAGTAACGTTTTGAACAGCAAACCGAAAGTGTGAAGGCCAGGGAAAGGTTCCGAATGATGGATGCACCTGGTCCTCCAGGAACTTAGTTTAAGTCGTACATCTACATACATATATATATATATATGTATGTATATGTATAATACACATGCTCTCTTGCTCGTGATACCTTTAATTAGGTTCCTTAAAGAGCCCTTGGTTTCCAGGGTTTGGGGCATCCTCCGCCTGAATCTCTCCGAAGGCCGATAGCAGATGCGCATCCATCCGACACCTCTTCCCCAAGACATGTGGGAGTTTCCAAAAATTAGGGCACCTTATTTTGGGTTCCTTATAATATGGGTCCTACTATTTAGGGTACTATATCAGGGTCCCCGATTTTCGGAAACTCCCATGTTCCACCTACACGCTATGCTGGAAGGTTCCTGAACACAGGCAGGGTCGCATGAAATGCAGTCAGAAGTACGATCAGTTAGACTTCCTTGTTCGTATGGCCTTGTTCACAAGGAGCCCTCAACCCTCTCCCGAACCCGGCTTCGAACCACACCGTCACACACCGTCACACACCTTCAAATGGTTATTGCAAAAATCACATTCACTCTCATTCCCGATACCTTGCGGCACAAGAGCCAAATCATTGACAGGCGGAGGGCATCTCTGCGGCATTGAAGCACTTGTTTAGTTATCGTTATAGCTTGACGATGTAGGCCTCAATGAGATCTTGATCTGGTTTAACTTATCCGGCCCCATGCTCCGATTTCGGCCACCTGAAAGATTAAGCCCGTAGTAGGGTTTAGGGCTTAGGGTTTAAGCACCCAAGACAGCCTGCGACATAGACTTCAAACCGGCCGCGTCCAATTGTCCGAACTCAGCTGCGACGACATGTAGGGGTCGTCGTCCGAGTGCCTTTTGTTCAGAGTGACACGCTTGGGTGCGGCTGTCGACGTAGTGAACCCCAATTCTTACAACCTCTAAGCCCTTAGCCTTTGAAGTATCAACACCAAACGAAACTAAACTAAACTTTGAAGCCAAGCCCTAGGTTTCGGGTTTCGGAGCTTTGCATCCGCGCCTGATGAAGCCCAGAACGGCACAAGACAGAGCTGCTGCATGTCTTCATTCAGATCAGGTCGATAAAACCGTGACCCCGTCAACCGCCCCAGACCCTAAAGCTTAAGCCGTGGGCCCTATCTTGGTGCAGCTTAGGTGCAGAGGGATCATCAGAAAGCGCGCGCCACGAGAGTGCTGACGAGGCTCTTTTGGGGCTCTTTTCGGGCTCAGGGTTTTGGCTTCAGAAGCCCCGCTTACCACTAAAGCCTCAGCCATATAAAACCTCAACCTAGCCCCTAGCACCCACCCATAACCTAGAACCGGAACACGGAAGACCGCTAAGCCTTAGATTTGTTGCTGACAGCTGCTGGCGGAAAAGGGCTGGTTGCAACAGAAGCATGTCAGTTTCGGGAAATAGGGGACCGCAATATGGGTTAGCTGCAGTTACCTTCATCATAGCCTCCCTTATACCTATATCCACCCATGAGCCTATATGACATCTTATGACTTTAACAACTACCCAGAGCCTCTACATAAAGCCTAAGCCCTAAGCCCCAAACCC
>CAJNDV010037630.1:7821-18975 GCA_905221635.1 Symbiodinium sp. CCMP2456 | reverse complement strand
GGCTTTAGGGGTTTAGGGCTCAGGGTTTCAGGGTTTAGGGGCTTTAGGGGTTTAGGGTTCAGGGTTTCAGGGTTTTGGGTTTAGGGTTCAGGGCTTTAGGGCTTTAGGGCTTTAGGTTTTTAGGGCTTTAGGGGTTTAGGGTTTTAGGGTTTAGGGTTTAGTCTTTTGAGGTTTAGGTTTTAGGGTCGGCGAATGTATTCTAAGCCATACCCTAAGGCTCAAAATAGCCCAAAAGCATTATATAGCGTGGCCTTTGGGCCCAAAAGCCTTAAATAAACTATGAGTCTTTAGAGCATTAGGGATATAAACTCTAAACCCTAAACCCTCAACCCAAGGCTTTCGGGCTTGCAGGCTCTTAATACACTAATGTAGTGGTCTGTAGAGGGGACCCTAGTTCAGACCCCAACTTCCCATGCGACACTACGCTGTGCAACCAGGAGGTAGTTTACATGACCCTAAACCCTAAACCCTAAACCCTAAACCCTAAACCCTAAACCCTAAACCCTAAACCCTATATGAGCCAGGTCAGGCTCGTGTGAGGGGTTGCGAGTTCCGTGCTCCACCAGGTCTCGAAGTACGGAGTCTTTCCTGGATGTAATTAGGGTTTAGGGTTTAGGGTTCAGGGTTTATAGGGTTTATAGGGTTTAGGGTTTAGGAGTCCAGTTGGCGGCCCATTTTGACTGTTGGAGCGGCTCCTGCTGCCTCAACCTTCTGGCCGGGAGGGGCTTCTCGGCGGCACTGGAGCGATCATATACTCCGCGATGAGATTCCTTCAACTTCTCGCCACTGGATCCCACGTCACTGAGAAAGCGCATCCTTTTGCAGCATCGCCTTCTCTGCCTTGAATTGCAAGCCCTCAAACCTAAACCGCTCAGGCGACAAAATCCTAGTCAAGTTCCGAAGCCTGCCATCCTACGACTTTCTGGAGGACCTAGAGTTTGGGGTTTAGGGTTTAAGGTTTTTGACCGTTGAAATACCCATACACAACATTTTCAATGATCACAAGCGCAGCAGCACTCACAATAGTACTGATAACAGGTGCAATCCACAATGCTTTCACTCATTCCGCCCAATAACATAGCAATGTCAGCCAACCCCACCCATAAAAACTCCAAAACCCCTTCATCAAGGAATATACCTCAAACTATAATAGAAACCCTAATATGTTGTCAGGTAAATTCCTTATTTAAGAGGGTTTGCGAGTCTCTGGGGCAACCTGAAAGCCTTGGCGTTCTCGGCTGCAAAGGCCCAGTCAACCCTAAACCCTAAACCCGAAACCCTGAACCCGGGCTAAACCCTAAACCTTAAATCCTAAACCCTGAATCCTAAATCCTGAACCCTAAACCCTAAACCCTAAATCCTAAAGCCTAAACCCTAAACTAAACCCGCTGGGCCCAGTCACCCACAGAAAGAGCACAAAGCTGTTGTGCTTCACACGGCGGGGCACCCACCTCGGCTTCATCTTCGCTGCCTTAAGGGCCTTCTTCCTGATTCTTGGGGCTCAGGGTTTAGGGGATTCATGTTTAGGGTTTAGGGGTTCAGGGTATAGGGTTTAGGGTTTAGGGGATTTGGGATTTAGGGTTTAGGGGATTTAGTGTTAGTGGCTTGCAGGAGTTCAGGGCATTGGGTTCAGGGCTTCATGTTCAAATTCGGCAGTCTTGGGAAAAGTGAGGGTTTCAGATTTTTGTCCTCAGCTGGGATCTGGAATCTGGACAACCCAACCAGAATTGCATCCCAAACGGTTGTGACCGTAAGCCCTGCCAACCCTACACCCGAAGCCATCGCCCATAAATGTGGCCTCCATGGTCCATGGTAGTTAGTTCCTTGTTACCTGTTTCACCCTGTTTCTACCAACAACATCGGTTAAGCAAGAAAAGGAACTACAATCCCTAAGGCTCCATGTACCCATATAGTACATACTTAGACTTAGGCCTTAAAGTACCCTAAACCCTAAACCCTAAACCCTAAACCCTAAACCGACTTAGGCCTTAAAGTACCTATATAGGGACCCCTTTAAGGCCTAAGTATCTACTGGAAAGGTACATGGAGCCTTTGGGAATGGAGACTCAGCAGGCCCTAAGCGGCACTACCTTAAGGACGAAATGAACCCTAAAAGAGTTTAATTAGGGTTTAGGGTTTAGGGTTTAGGGTTTAGGGTTTAGGGTTTAAAGAGTTTAAGGTTCATATACCATGTAGGGATTCATAGTATATGGGTATAGGGCCCCTACGTTTCAGGGTCATTTCGTCCTTAAGGTACAACAAGATTCAGACCGGCGACTTGGACCAGAACTCCTTGTTGCACTTGCCACCTGCGCCCTCATCCTCGCAACACGCCCTACTTGGAGGATCATGGGACTTAGTAAGTAGGGTTTAGGGTTTAGGGTTTGGGGTTTAAATACACCCAGAAATCGAATCCCCAACTGGACCTAGACACCCCAGCTAATGCGCTCTTGAACCCTATCTAGTGAAAACCTCTGTAAGGGTACATTAGGGGTCCTGCTCCAGGTGCGATGCCCGCATGACAGGATCTTTAGTGGCTTCAGATTCGAGGTTTCAGGGTCTAGGTTTTTTTGTTGGTTTAGGGTTCAGGGTTTAGGTGGTGCTTTGAAAGCCGGCACTAGTCTTTGTTCAGATGGCAACAGGCTTCGGGTTCTTGCACATACGCCACGCGAGGCTTGGTTTCACGTGCCGGAAATCCTCTGACCCAGGAAGCCTTAAACTCAAATACACGACAGGGAATCCAACCCTCGCTTGGAAGGGCTCTGTATTGGGATCCTAAACCCTAAACCCCTAAACCTCTAAACCCTAAACCCCTAAACCCTAAACCCTAAACCCCTAAACCCTAAAACCCTAAACCCCTAAACCCCTAAAACCATACACGGTTTTCCTATTACGACGCTCGACCGGGAGGGCTGTGGTTCTCTAGCACTTGCTCAAGGAATCACTCAAGGAACCTAGGGTTTAGGGTTTAGGGTTTAGGGTTTAGGGTTTAGGGTCAAGGAACCCTAAACCCTAAACCTTTCGCCTGCCTGACCCCTGAACTTTAAAACTCAACCCTCAGACGAGGCACTAAACCCTTCAACCCTAAACACCTAATCCCTAAAGCCTCAAAAAAGGTTGTGGGCTTCTGTATCGCAAAGTTATAATAAGGAGCCCTAAGCAAAGAATTGGTAAGCTTGGCTTCTATCTTAATTCCCTAAACTCTAAACCCTAAACCCCAACCCTAACCCTAACCCTAACGGGTCCGGGAAGTGCATCCACCACTCCAGTGCGAAGAGCGAGCCCGTGTCGTTCAGGCCAAAGAAGTGGATCACAGGAATAAATGGAACAGTGAGGATGTACCTGGAGCGGCTGAGAGTCAAGAGCTCAGGGGCCTAGGATTGAGGGTTTTGTTTGTTTTAAGGGCCCTTTTCCGACATACACAGCTGGAATTCCTGACCAGGAGGAGCCTGGATTGAGGGGTTTAGGGCTTTAGGGTTTTAGGGTTGAGGGTGGAGTTTATATGATCCAGTGGTTAGGTTTCTGCAACTTTAGCTCTCCATGGCTTCAGGCTTTCCCCAAAGCTCCTAAATCCTATCTCTAAACCCTAATTGCCAACAAACTCTCCCACAAGCCTCCCCAACCCTAAACCCTAAACCCCAAGCTCGAAACCCTAAAACCTAACTCTGAACCCTAAAACCTAAACCCTACACTCTAACCCCTAAACCCCTAAACCCCTAGACCCTAAACCCCTCAACCTTAAGCCGAAGTGCTTGTACCAGTTCGAGCTCCATGGCCCGGCCCATTGCTGCAGGGCATAGTGGAACTCCTGCGGGCTGCACGAGGAGGGTTTAGGGTTTAGGGTTTAGGGGTTTAGGGTTTAGGGTTTAGGGTTTAGGGTTTAGGGTTCAAACCCTAAACCCTCAACCCTCAGTTTTTGGGTTTAGGTTTTAGGGTCTACGGCGTGGTGGGGCTTCAGGGTCTAGGAGATTAGGTGGGTTTAGGGTTTAGGGGTTTAGGGGTTAGGGGTTTAGGGGTTTAGGGGTTTAGGGTTCAGGCCTTTAGGGGTTTAGGGTTTAGGGCTTTAGGGCTTTAGGGGTTTAGCGCTTAGGGGTTTAGGATTCAGGCCTTCAGGGGTTTAGGGTTTAGGCCTTTAGGGGTTTAGGGCTTTGCTCTCGGACTTACGGTTAAGACCTTGTTCTGCTCGCGCTGCCTGCCCAAACCCAGTCTTCAAGCGCAAGGCCTTCAAGAGGGCGCAGGGCGTGGGCTGCCCAATGTAGGGGCCTTGTAATAATTAGAGCTAGAATAAGGGTTCCTTTAAAGGGATCCTTAAGCGATTCTATGCGGGATCTATGATAGGGTTCTATATTAGGGGCCTGAATAATTAGAATAGGGTTCTGGGCTCCTTTATAGTATATCTATAAAGAAGGACCCCCGAAAATAGTGTTGGCTCCTATATTAGACCCGGCAGGTAGTACCTGTTTTTGGTAGAGCCGACTTTATGCTTAGGCTTAGGATCCTATAGTAAGGAACGAACGTAGCCAAAACACAAGTGCGACGTTGATGGGTCTAGGTGGCACTGCTGCAGATTGTAGACTGTGTTTAAGCGCTCAGTCTTGTTGTGTTTGTTCCCCAAACCGTTGACCCTAAGCCCAAAGTCCTAAACCCAAACAAACCTGACCTGACCGGACGATGTTCGCAAGCTCTTTGGGGTACAGACGCCCACTAAACCTCAGTACTGATTCCTTCTAACACACATCCGTTACAACACACACACACATATATATATATATATATATATATGTATTTGATTATTCCTAGTTGTTTGCAAAAGTTCTGTATAGTTGGCACACAGGTTTTATGCAAAATCGGAGCATCAGGGCCCTAAAACAAAAGTCCCGAGGCACTCCTCCGGGTCCCAGCCGAACTCGCCCTGGATCAGCAGGTCAACGGTGGAGGCGTGGTGCCTTTTGGGCTGATGTGTTGAAGGTTTTTGGGGTGTGGGCGGCGGTTTTAGGTTCAGAGTGGGTTAAGGATCGGAAGGGGTTTAGGGCTTGCAGCTTGCGGCTGCTTTTGCTGATTGGGTTTAGGGCGGCTTCGGGTTTTAGTAATAAGATGATGACGGTTTAGGGTTTCGGGTCTTGGCTTCGTGATGACGTAGTTGACAGTGACGGTCTAGGGTTTAGGGTTTAGGGTTTAGGGTAACCCTAAACCCTAAACCCTAAACCGTTACGGCGATGAAGACAGGGTTGGCGCTTAGCTGATTTATGTAGCAGAGGCTTTCAATGCCGGGTGATGCCGATGACGATGCTGCTGATGATGACGATGATGGCGATCAGCTGGCGATAAGGATACTGATGACGATGAAAGCCTGAAACCCTAAAGCCCTAAAGCCCTAAAACCCTAAAGCCCATAGTTAATGATGGTTCCTCAGAAGACTGGCCGAAGCAGCTCTCAGTTTCTTTAGTTGCAGACGAACTTTAACGAGGTCCTGCCTTGAACCTCCTCGAAGACGCGAACAGGAAAACTTCTGTAATTACCCAGAGAGCCCAATACAGCTTGATTCAGGAATGTAGCTTAAAGTATAAGGGCCTTCATATTATGATTTAAGCTATATTCCTTCTTTAAGGGGTATTGGGCTCTCTGGGTACTTCGAGGTGCCGGTTCAGGGAGGCTCTTCCAGTCGAGACTTGACTTCTTGGCCACTTATGTCGCGGCCGGTAAACATCCATTTCGGACGGTTTAGGGTTTAGGGGTTTAGGGTTTAGGGTTTAGGGTTTAGGGTTTAGGGGTTTAGGGTTTGGGGTTTAGGGTTTAGGGTTAAACGTTTCAGGACGTTCTTATGATGTTTTGTTTTGCGTACGGTTTCTCCCTAAAGCCTAAACCCTAAACCGCTAGGGAAAGCCGCAGCATCCTTCCCAACCCGAGAAAGGCCCTAAACGAAGGGGCCACAATATTTACCAAGACTATTTTGGGGGTTCCTTATTCTAATTATAGTATAATTTACCCCAAAACCCTACTCTAATTATAAGCCCCCTATACTACATACGCTAAGCCCTATAAACCCTAAACCCTCAACCCAAACCCCCTAAACCCTACCCTTAACCCCTAAACCCCTAAATCCTAAACCCTAAGCCCCTATATAAAACCCTAAACCCTAAGAGGCCTGTTGTGCTCCAGAACAAACTCCTCCCACGGCAAGGAAAAGAAGTCCGCAAACCTCGGCTTGACCGCTGGTTTCGGGGTTTAGGGTTTTGGGATTTAGGGATTTAGGGTTTCAGGGTAAGAAGAGATCATCTCGCTGCTCAGATGTAGTGCTCCCTACCTCATTATGTGCAGCATATAAGGGAGCTAATGGTAAACTTTACAAGTCAGCTACTCTAATACTACGCCCAACAAGCTCAAGACATTGAATTCCTAATTATATACTTTGTTCCTAAAGTAGTTACATATATAGGGACAACTTTTAATTTAAGCCCAAGTTTATGCACTATGAGTACATGGATCATTATTCATTAAACCCCAAACCCCAAACGTTTAGGGTACCTTCACTACCGCTATAGATCCCTGAAGATAACCCATTACGCATAGGAGCCTGCGGACCCTTCGGCGTATGAGCTACTGAAAACAGATTCCCAAATAAACGGTTTAGGGTTTAGGGTTTAGGGAACCTGAACTACAGACACGCCACACCCACAAAGTGTAAGTATGTAAGTAAGTCAGCATGTTTGTACGCATGCATGTATGTATGTGTGGATGCATGTGTGCATGTATATACAGATACTGATACATGTATATAGATAGATAGACAGATAAATAGAAACAGATGGATGGATCAATGGATCGGTGGATAGACAGATAGATAGATAGATTGATTGATAGATAGATAGACGGATAGATAGACGGATAGATAGACGGATAGATAGACGGATAGATAGATAGATAGATAGATAGATAGATCGATGGATGGATGGATGGGTAGATAGATGGATAGATATAGAAACGCTCCAACTGCCCACCCACCCCTCCTGTGTTTGATCTGGGGCGCGGGTGGGTTAAGAACTTCTGGAACTCGTAGACAGGGAAAGTGGCGCCGTGCATCACCTGGTCGTTGCTTTTGCGGGCTTCCGGGTACGAGATATCGGCAAACCCTAAACCCGGAAGCCGAAACCCATGTATGAGCTTGGGGTTTGACGTTCTAAGCTGTAGGCATGCCGAGGCGTGGTGTAAGTACAACTTTCGTAAATCAGCAGAGTTGGAAATGGCTAAAAAGCCCCCAAACCCTTTGGCATCTTACCCTGAGGCTCTATGGACTCGTATTTCAAAGGCTTTTGGGCCCAAAGGCCAAACTACATAATGCTTGTGGGCCATTTTGAGCCTTAGCGCTACAGCCGAATATCTTATGCTGGCATGTTGTGAGAGTTGCAGCATGGATTTTTTGAGAGGATTTATTTAACAGCTTCGGGGTGGCGGAGTTATCAGCTTCAGACTTCGGTTGTATGCTACATCACAGCTCAGTGCAAGCACAACGAAGAATAGGCTGCAAAAGTCTACTGTAGCCCCCTACCTAAGTTGTAGAGTATCCAACCTTTAAGTTGCTTGGCATCAAGTCAAAGACTCTTGCTTGCCAGGAGGCATCACCTTCACTGCCGAGACCCAAAATCCCAACTGAACCCCTCACCCCAAAATCCTAACCCCCTACACTCTAACGCAAAATCCTGCCCCCCTCCAAACTCGAAACCGGTAGACCCCTTACATGCGATGACCGCGAACCACGGCCGTAAAGCCCGAACCGGGGCGCATCGTGATCAATGTAGATTTGCTGAATGGCCACATACGAGAACCTTGGCACGCCAGTCATATGGGTGTCAGGGTTTAGGGTTTTCCAGTGCTTGGACGGTTTGTCTACAGCAAGACTTTACGCTTCGTAGGGGTTCCGTCGTGTACGGAACATCAACCTTTTACTTGTGATGCAGGGGCCTAAATAGTTACCAATTCTATTTTCGGGGCTCCTTATTCTAAATAATTGGGCCCCCAACCCTAAACCCTAAACCCTGAACCCGAAACCCTAAACCCTATTCTACTTATTAACGCCCCTATATGAAATCCTGTGTTCTTCATGGCTTCAGAGCTTGCGATGTAGGTTTCTGGTGTTTGAAGATCCGCCTCTGAAACCCTTCAAACCCTAAACCCTACTCAAACCCTTGAAACCCTAGATTAGGGTTTAGGGTTTAGGGTTTAGGGATTAGGGTTTAGGGTTTAGGGTTTAGGGACTCTTTCATGCCTTCTACAACTTTAAGCACCCTCTGAAGGTTCGAAGTTGAGGGTTGTGGCCTGCTAGTGGGCACCTCGAGCCCTTTCCTTCAGGCTCATGACCCTCTAGGGTTTAGGGCTTAGGATTTGGGATTAGGCTTTAGGGCTTCGGGTTGAGAGTTAAAGATTGACGAGACTACACAAGCTCCACAAATGGGAGTTAGGACCCTAAACCCTAAACCCTAAACCCTAAACCCTAAACTTAGGGGGATCCTTGGGGGACATAGACCCTCTCAATAAGGTCCCGTTTAAGCGAGCCAGAAGTAGGGTTCAGAAGGGTCCCGTTAAGGGGTCTCCCTAATACAACCTAGGAGCCTAAGCCCTACATCCTAAATCCTAAACCCCAAACCCTAAACCCAAACCCTAAATCCAAACCCCCAATCCCCAAACCTCAAACCCGAGACCCTAAATCCTAACCCCCAAACCCCAAACCCTAAACCCCAAACCCGAAACCCAAAAACCCAAACCCTAAACCCTAAACCCTAAACCCTAAACCCTAAACCCTAAACCCTAAACCCTACAAACCCTAATCCCTAAACCGTAGAAGGGTTTGGGCTTAGGGCCTCAGGGCTGCGGGTTGCCTGGGAAAGGGAGGTTCCAGGAATGTCAAGGTGCTTTAGGGGCTTTTAGGGTCTTAGGGTTTAGGGGTTTTAGGGTTTAGGGCAGTTTAGGGTTTACGGTTTTAGGGTTTAGGGTTTAGGGTTCTAGAGTTTAGGACGGTTGAGGGTTTCAGGGTTTAGGGTTTTAGGGTTTAGGGCTTTAGGTGCTGAACCTTGGCTGAAGTCCCTGGCCAAAATTGGTCAACATTCTTTTAACTAGCGAAAAGGATGTGAAATACACGCATACATGTATGTAAACCCGTGTATTGCGTGCGTATATACATACACATGTAACGACCATCCCAGAGACCCCTCTACCCGATTATCCAACGCTTGAACCCAATACTGAAACTACAAGCTTCGGAATCTAAAGCCGCAATGTAGGAGCCTCAATAATTAGAAGAGGGTTGTGGGGCATATTCTCAAATTAGACTGTAATTATCAGGAGGATCCCCCAAAATACTATAGGCAATAATATAGGCCGCTGTATTAACCTTTAAACACTGACCCTTGAACCCTGCACCCGAAATCCTAAAGTCCTAGATGCAATCTACACCACCAGCCGACGACCTGCGAACGTCCAAAAACTGTTCCGTAAATAGCCCTGTATGGTTTCTACAATGCAAGCGTTTAGGGTTTAGGGGTCGGGTTTTAAGGTTTTTAAGGCTTTTAGGGTTTGGGGTTTAGGGTTTAGGGTCTACGGCTTACTGAACCAAACCTCTCGAAACACAAACTAGTACAGGAGCGTTATAGTCACAATCCCTATACATCCCGACAACAGCCTGTCTGCACAACAAAGCATCTAAACAACCTTGTATAAGATCTTTTTTTTTGAAACCCTAAACGCAAAACCCTTAAAATTCTAAACTCTAAAAGCCCTAAACCCTGAACCCTAAAGCCCTAAACCCTAAAAACCCTAAAACCCCTAAAGCCTAAACCCTAAAAACCCTAAAACCAATAAGCCCCAAACGTTTGCGTTGTAGAAACCATACAGGGCCAGGTCACGGGATGCCGAAGCACAGGGTGCCTGACTGGGGAGCTGGTTCCCTGTTGAGGATATATTAAAGAATGATCATTGTGAATCCTTTTTGGGTTTCATTATCAGGGTTTAGGGTTTAGGGTTTAGGATTTAGGGTTTAGGGTTTAGGGTATATAACAAACATGTATCCAACAAGGACACAGGGAGGTTGAGCGGGGCTCAGCATGTGGGATTTAGGGTTCAGGCTTTAGGGTTTAGGGCTTCGAGTTTGGGGTTTAGGGTTGAGGGTTTCGAGTTTGGGATGTACTATTATTTAGGGTTTCGAGTTTAGGGTTTATGATTTAGTGTTTCGGGTTTAGGGTTCAGGGTTCTACCTACACCCAAAACCCCTGATTTAGGGTTCAGATTCAGGGATCTTTGGGTTTACTTTAGCGCTTAGGTTTTTTTTACTTCCCCAATAAGCCCGGGAAATAAAATGTTAAACTTTCAGATTCACTACCAAATTCTAAGAACCCACAAAGTTGAAAGGTTGGGTATTGGGGAAATAAGTTTTTGGTTCACTGGATGCCTGGTCACGTGCCGGAAAGCTTTGTGAGGCTTTTGAATCCGTGACGTACCTACAGACGGTAAGGCTCTAGGACCTTACGGGGTTTAGGCTTCGGAATTTGGGATTACTCATTGATGTGTCTACCCATAGGCCCCATAGTAGTTCCTTTTGGAGAGTACCTTATAGGATTCTACATAATAACCCCAAAAAGGAACTACTATGGGGCCTATGGGTATACGAGGGATCGATATGGTTGAAGGCATGCTCACTAATGTTGTACCAAGGGTGTCGTCGTGCAAAGCGGCACTGTGCAGGGTTCTGTTTCATTGAGGGACCGACGAACAAATCCAAACCCCAGCATAGCTGGATTGCAATCTCTCTCTGCAGGCAAAGCGCATGTCCACCACATCTCTGGGAACATCGCCAACGCGGCGCAGTAGGCCACCTTTGCCGACAGTTTGGGCCGGCGACTCGGGCTGTGATAGTAGGAAGTGTAGCTATGAGAATGACACACTCTGCTGCTGCTGCCGCTGCTGCTGCAGATTGCTAATTCAAAACTCTAATTCCTAATTACTACTTGTTGCTTAATTACAAGTTATCCTTTTCTAACTACGAACTACTACATACGACATACTACTCATATTTTCTGATTACTAACCACTAGATACAGAAGCTACAACAACAACAACAACAACAACAACAACAACAACAACAACAACAACAAAACAACAACACAA
>CAJNDV010037629.1:60555-96783 GCA_905221635.1 Symbiodinium sp. CCMP2456 | reverse complement strand
CTACTACTACTACTACTACTAAATCTGCTACTACTGCTACTATTGCTGCTACTACTACAACTACTACTATTACTACTACCACCACCACCACCACTACCACTACGACGACGACCACGACTTCGACTCCGACTCCGACTGCCACTCCACGACTGCGACGACGAAGACGACTACTTCTGTTGGTACTTCTAATTCTAGTTAGTACTACTGGGCAGCAGCTCAAGTCCTCGCCGTTCCTCCCTTCAGATTTGATCTGGATTCGACGACATTTCTTGCCCTGACTTCCTTCCAGTCGAAGCCTTGCTTGTTTCTAGGTGCCTTCCTTCCTGCCTTTCCTCCTTCCTTCCTTCCTTCCTTCCTTCCTTCCTTCCTTCCTTCCTTCGTGTCTTTCCTTCCTTCTTCCTGCCTTGGCCTCTCACAAAGAAAATGACGAGAAAAAACAAGACACCTGCCTGTAGTGTAGCCTCTGCGAGGGAGACGATTCTGATAGAACAGCTGAGCTCGAGACGCCAGTGGCTGAAAGCCCCGTCTCCTTTTTCGGCTATGTCTGCATGGTTGCTGTGGGCAGGTCCTCAGAGGCAGCAGTGCGCAAAGTCACGGCAGTTGGAAAACGATTGAATGGTGCTGAGACCAAAACCCATGGGGTGGAACTGCTCCTTGTCATCTACGTGAAAAAGCTGAAGCCTCGGCCAAACAAGGAGTGGCCACGCCACCCAAGCTTCTGCAGCGATAAACACTCACGGCCGGGACAAATAACGTGAGCCCCCGCCTACGAAGTCACAATCTCAGGCTCGTGCGTGGATCTTGTCGATCGCCAGCTCCCAGACTCGTCCTTGGCAACATCGAATGGCCGCAAAAAAACAGATCAAGCACGCTACGCGCACCACGCCAGACGCGATTGCATGCAGGATGGCATGTGTGCAAGGCAAGAACAAGTCATACCTACATACAAGTAGGGGCTGCACAAAGGCCTAGATAAATGCAAACACATGCACCTACCTTTTCGAATATCAACATACGTAAGTATAAGTACATACATACATGTGCATATATGAATGTATAGACACATATGTAAACATGCACACATATACACATACATATTGATGTATATGTATGTGTCTTGAAATTTTGCATACGGCCCAGGTCGCTTTACTAATTGCAAGTATCCCTGTAACAGAGCCCGAAACATAAACTCACCGATTTTTCCTAGCAGCGCTAGATACACCTAATAACATGAACCTTACCTCATGAATATAGGCTGCATGTACAGATATGTACTGAAAACCATAGTTTGCTCCAGGCGTGTGTGAAAAGGTACCTCCAGACAGGCATACATGCCTCAAACATATGGCCACGCGACGACAGAATGACAACCAAAACACAAACATGAATACGGAGGCATGCACGAATGCGGATGCATATGCACAGACAGACAAACAGACAGACAGGCAAAGGCACATGCATACACAGGCGTTTATACACACTGTGTACATATTCTGGAGATATTAAATGCACATGTTACAGTACTCAGATATGTGCATCTGAAGATTGTACGTATAGACACGTACATATAGACAAAGCCACATGTACGCAAGTACTTACGTCGATGTGGCTACCGATGTATGTATGTACGTATACATGCATGCATGGATCCATGCATGCATTTACGTGGGTATGTATAAGTACATATGGGCCTAACCAACAAATCATTGCAGAACACTCGCAACACCAAACCCGAAAATGGGCACACACCGCAAACGCACAAACCTCTCGTCTCGGTTTCCAGTGATCACGGGAAATTCCGGACAATCGTCAAATCCGCATATCGCCGCCCAGATCTCAGCATGAGCCGGTAATTCTGGGGTTATCGCCTTATCGGGTCAGTGCGTGAAACCGATTGACAAAGAAGTGTGATTCTGTATACTGCATGTGCACATTCATAAATTGCGAATGCCGCAGCGCATGTCAGCGCATGTGCATGGTGCTTACCTGGGTAACCATAGAGACATACATATGTCCATAAAAATACGGTCAAAACCTCCGTACATGCTATATATATATATATATATGTATATGTGTATCTAAGTACGGAGGCATAGCTACAACGTAACAAACAGGAGTGCAAATATTGCGCTGTGCGCACACGAACATGTAGCAAAGCCACGTTGAGTGTGTATGCGGGTCTATCTGCATGCTGGTATATGCTGGTCTGCCATGCCATGCATGCCATGCGCGCCCATCTGCAATCAACGCCGGAGGCTGGGCTGCCAACTGCTACAATGTAGCGAGGAAAAGGCATCTCGTAAGCGAAACCGGTCGCTTTCTTGGCCTGGCCCAGAAAGACGAGCCCAGAGGGGAAAAATGGGGCGAGCTGAAGCCGGCGAAAAGCTCCCACTGGCACGAGCAGGTTAGGTCCAAACCAAGCCTCAAGAAGGTTGAGGTGGAACACGAGCGCCTCGACACGTAACGGTCACACTTGCATCTGTCCCGCATCGTGAGTCAGTATGGCGGAGACATCGCCGCGCTTCTCGCAGCTCTTGACTGAGCTAGCCTCGGAGGCTGGAAACTCGTTTCGCCACTTGATGATGGAAGGCGTCTTCATGGATGCGCAGCGTTGCACCGCTGGTGCACGGACTCTGGGACTCGTTGCCGGCTTTGACCGGATCGTCTCCAAATCTCTTTCGGGCACCTGCCATCGACACTGGGGCAAGAGATTGCTAACATCGACACGACACGTTCACATCGGGCGTGCCTGCCGCCAGTTGCTTTTTGCACCCGATGGCATGATGCACTCAGCAGCGAGTATTCGATACCTCGGGGCGATTCAAGACGCAAGACCGGCATATCTCAGACTTGCAAGCAACCAATCTTTGAACACGCACACGCAAACGACTGCCCGCCGACCCAGTTGCTCAGTGTTTTTCAACAAATTTCAGTGATTCAGTGATCGGGCCATCCGGCCGGGCTGTGATTATTCAGCGATGTTTCTGTGATTTTGCAGTCGGCCGGCCTAGCCCGGCCCGACCCAAGGCCCGACCCGACCGGGTGCCACATAGGAGAAATACGAATACTAATCGCATTAGCAAGATGAATTGCCATAGCAACAGCAGTGGTTGTAGCAGCAGCTGTAGTAGCAGTAGCAGTAGTAGTAGCAGTAGTAGCAGTAGTAAGAGCAGTAGCAGTAGTAGCAGTAGGAGCAGGAGTAGCAATAATATAGATTTCGTCAAACACTATACAATCAAACTTGCTATGGTCAAACTCCGGCAAGTTCTCGCCGTCGCCTGCCGGAAAAGCAAAAAAACATTCTGTTGTAATGGTTTCATCGTCTATATGTTGTGATAAGCCGTTCGGGGGGACTACAAACAAATGTTGTATAATGTATAACCTAACTTGCTGAAATTTTCGTTCTATGCGAATTACCAACGCCAGCCTGTTTGTTTCTTATAATAAGTGGGCTAAGTTGCGTGCCCACGACAAGTCCTGAACGCCATCTTGGGCCAGGAGCGGGATGTTCTATGTGAGTTAAACTCACAGCCACGCCCCCCTCATGTGGCGCATGAGGCTGCCAGGAGGTGTCCTCCACCAACAAAGCGGTGTCTGTTGCTCTTGGATACAACATTGAGGCTGAAAACCCCAAGCCCTTGATCCAGTGCATCGAAGCACGTGTGCAGGATATACCTGCAATGGTGGATGAACTGGGCGTGCTCGAACAACTCGGAAAATATCCGTGGGTTTGTACCTACGTTGTTCCTGTTTCCGAGTGGTCGTCGATAAGCCTCTCACCGGCTCTGTGCCCGGGCCGAAGCGCGTGTTCTGAGGTACGTCATGTCGAACATGATCGCAAGCCAGCACCTTCGGTCTCTCCGCAACGTTATAGCTGAGGACTGGAGATCTTCAAACCTTCCGAAGAAATTTTCCTGATCCCACTCATTCCTAATCCTCTGGATTACGGAATTAAACTCGTAACCATGGGTAAAGATATCAACCGTCATTGCGGGAGGATCGGAAATATCCAGGGGAGGAATCACCGCGGGCGTAAAAGACCGTTCTGGATTGTTGATGATGGCAGGCGGCGGGACTCGCAGCACGTCACCGTCTGCATCTGGACATTCGCGAAGTGTCTTTCCACTTCGGTCCTTCCAGCAGAGTCATACATGCCGGAAGTCGCGGAATAGCTCGGCGTCTCTATGGCTGGCGCGGTCTCGCCGCTGCCTGCAACTACGCCTGCTTGCAGATCTAGCCTTCCTCTCATCCTGAGGCTGCTCATCTAGCCAGCTACCACGAAGCTTGCATTTCAACCTACTGGCTGTCTTGCTAGATCCAGACCACTCGGTGGCGGTGTGCATGCACGTAGCGGGATCTACTGTCTGTTTTTCCTTTTGGTTTTGGTGACAGGACCGCATCTCTTGCAGGTCGGCATGTCTATGTGTGCGTTACTAGCAGACTTGGTAAACTCTTTGCACCCTCCCCGCCACGGAGCCTGGAACAGAGATCGCGCCTCACACGGTGCTGAGGGCTGCACAGGCTCCGGCGGTGCCATACTGCTAAGGGGGTGTTCCCTCCTGGCAGTTTCCATCGGGTCTGAAGCCGTAACGATAGTACTCCTGCACTCAAATGAGAAACCCACCCAACAACTTGGAGGGAGACTTCTCCTTCTGCCCCCACAACACATACCCAGGACACGTATAGAGAACATGCTCATACTACAATCCCTTGTGACACCCTTGTGTTGGCCAAACCGGGAAGAGAGTACTACTTCCTGGCGGGGGATTATCACGCATTATAGTGGAAGCTGCCGATCTGCGGAGTTGTCATTCTCCTTTGCCGCTGCTGGAAGCAGTGCTCTTGGCTGGGGATGCCTTCCCGGCCATATATCCCTGAGATTCCGAGCAAGAATTCTGAATGTAAACGACCTCCTCATCTGAATCATCAAGAGCCATGTACCCCTGAGGTTTGGGGTTCTGAGGCTTGGTCGTCCCTCCGGTCGGTGCCGGGGTCGTCGCAGTCTTCGCCGCAGGCGTTGAGCTTTTAGGGTTAACTGCCCAGTGTCCAACTACCAACGCAACCAGCGACTCTTGGCCTTAAGCTCAGCGAGCTTAGCTTTCCGATCAGCAATCGTTAAGTTAGATCTGACGACCCTACCTCCTTGTTGGCCTTTGTCCTTTCCCTTTACCCTTACCTTTGCCCTTGGCCTGACTAAGCGTATTCGTAGCTGCATATTATGCCATCTGCACGGCCTCCGCATACTCCTCACCGAGGGTATCCTCCTCAAGCTCCGAGGAGATTGCTGCGTACACATTGAGCTGCATCGCGACATGTCAGTCCATTCCTCGCCGTCGTCATTCGAACCAGACGGCATCACCGCTGCGCATGCATCATGCTCAGGCTCGTTCTCAAGGGGCGGTGCCCTGATCGGCTTCGACGTCGTCATCGCCGTAGCCATATCTTTTCTACCCATATTTCGGGGAGTAAGGTTGGTTTCTATTCCAGAGACGGTGCCCTGCGTGCGGGGTTTTCTCAGTTAACACGCGCTCCTTCCTGGGAACAATGCTGCGATGTTGCACCAATACCCTTGTGTATTCTTCTACGGTGTGGGAACGTGCCGCTGTCTTAATCATGAGTTGCTCCTGTCAGCGAAACCTGACAGCTCGAGCAATAGCTTTGCCCTCATTGGCTCTGACAGCCTGATGTCGGGATCCAACTCACGGAGAGTGGGCCACCACCTCTTTCGGCAGGCGATGTGTGAGAGCATCGGCTCATCCTGCTGCTTTGCGAGGGGGCCGGTGATCAGCTGTCCTTGTCGGAACAACTCGGAGGCCTCTCCTGATTGAATTGGGAAAGCCTGCAAGCGTATCTGCTCTATCAGATGGTCCATGCCATCTGACAACAGCAACCGTGACAAACCAATATCCCTAGCAATGCTAAAGGCATCACCACGAAGCCCTCCCAAAATACTTGAGACGCATTCCGACATGTCTATGTCGGCGTCATCAACGTCAGCTATAGGGTTGGTATCACGGGTTCCGTTTATGCCCGGCCTTCATCGACAAAGTCGACGTCACCACCATCGTCTCCCATCTGACTGGGATGGCTTGATGCCTGCTCTGCACCCTCGGCTTCAGCAACGGACAAAGGCTTCGCGCGTCAGGCACTGGACGGGCTAGCGGGTATTCCCCTAGTTGCACCTGACTCTTCCTCGGTGGGAAGGTCTGCTTCTGCTGCATTCTGCTCGGATCTAAGCCGGAAACCATGAATGCTCTCGCCCAAACCTTTGCCCTTCTTCACTGGCGATTGATTGGCTGCGGGCAAACGCTGCTCCGCGCATGTCCTTCAGGACTTCACGTCTTTGCTTTTCCTTGTGCTGCAACACGCGGAACTTTGTTCTGAACTCCCAGTCATGATAGGCTGAGGCAGTGCCGGTGTAGTGTATATGTGCGATCCGGGTTTGGTCTCTGCCGGCGCTGCATTATGACCCCAATACGACGCCTGGCACTCCAATCCAGCGGGCTCGATCCAAACTACCCCGAAACGAACTAGGAGCGCTCTACTCTACAACAATCTACCTTCTAGACACCGTGAAACAACACTGTGATCCGCTGGCTCCGCTACCAGTTTGAGTCGGATGCCAGCTTGCGGAGTCAACACTGCGGACAAGTTAGCCGACTTTCGCACTGAACTCAAGACGTCTGCAGTCAGGTACATACATGGTTGGATAGTAAACGAGCAAGTGCTAAGACGATTCCTGTACAGGCACCTGAGTCTAAAGATCCTACCTGACGAGATGGTCAACACGATCGCCTATTTCGGGAGTAAACATAGGGTACTTTCACAGAGGTATAGGTTGTTATGGTTTGGGTGCTAGGAGGTGGTGCATGGTTAGAAAATTGAGATGGTCTCTGCTAACTGTATACAGTACTAGTAGTAGTAATGGCAATACTGGAGGCTGGTACAGTAAAAAACGTCTGTCACAAATGCACACCGCCAGGACGTACCATACTGTAACAGAAGGAGTAAGAAGTAATAGCAACAGCAATAGTAGCAGCACCAGTAACATGCTATAGTAACAGCAATAGTAACAGTGACAGAAGCAGTAATAATTCCAGCATCCGTATTAAAAATTGCAACTGTAATTACAGCGACAGTATCTAAAATGGTAATAGTAATAAGCAGTTGTAATTGCAACCGTAACTGTAGGGGGGAAACCCGGTAGGCCAGTATGAATCGAAAACCCCGCAAATACAGATGAATGTGGGGTTACCCTCTGTATCTGAAGGTTGTGCGGGCACGAGTGTAATTGTAAACGTAAGAGTAAAAAGTAGTAGTAACAGTAACAGCAACGGTTTTGGTCATAGCAAGAGTGCGCCTGTTCGTAATAGTAACAGCAAAGGCAGCAGTAGTGGCACTAGTAAGAGTGTCAGCAATAGTAATAGTGTGATAGGAATAATGATCGTAATAATGATAACAATAGTAATGGTAATAGCATTGCTTGGCTGACTTCTGAACCCCTGCTAAAAGCTAAACTTTTAGCCTACCTATTATAGTTCATATAGACACCCGAAAAGTTAAAGTCCTAAGACCATCTAAGGCCCAACCAGAAGGACGCCAAGAATAGTCACAGTAGTAGTCACAGTCAGGATCAGACGAAATCTTGGTAAGGATCGAGCGGAGATCGGTCACGCAGTGTGGCAGGCTTGTTCCTGCAGCACACCGGTTCGGGCCGAGATGGTGTACGGCCATGGACAACTTTCGGCAACGCCTGTTCCTTGCCTCGCCAAGAGTGACCTGCTCGCACTCTGGAAGGCACATCCGACATGTGAGGCACATGACATATGAGGTCTCACAGTCTTCCGGCAAACCCGTCACTGAAGCACCCCCACACTGATCTTCGTCAACTTCGCAGATCAGCTGGGAGTCTCCGTCACGCCTTTGAAGTCGGCAGAGAGCTCTTCGCGCTCTGCGCCTCACGCAATTATGCTGTAGAAGGACGCACTCTTATTTGGCGTTTCGCTCACATCCCAGCGCGCCTGGTTTGTCAAAAGATTTTGAAGGGACGGAGGGTCCTCTGCGAGACGCTTAACTGCCGCGGACATTAATATGTGGACTCTGCACTTATGCTTGCCAGGCACAGGACCATTCTGCAAATCTTAACACACGTTCACTCCAAGCTAAAGATGCTAGGCAAGAAGGCGGAAGTTTGGACCAGCAGTGTCACACAGTGCGAGCAGGAGCGGTCCCGTTGACCTCGGAGCGATTCTGTCCAAGGACCGGCATCCATCGTTCGAAAGAGATGAGTGTGTATGCAACCAGCGCACAGCACATGCGAAAATGCACTTGTCAACTGAAGACGAATTTGCCGTGGGGCTGGTCATGTGGTTGATGCCACGGAAGTTGTGGAAAACAATACCTGAGCACAAATTGCCCTGAAATGGCACAACAGGCATAAAGCCAGCACGCAGCCCGAGCTCCCGACCCAGGGACACAAGCGAAAAGACGAGGGCAGCGCCCTTGAAAGAACACCTTCAGGCAGTGCACTCGAGCCCAGACAAAAACAGGCAACGAATTGCATCCAGCTGCTGCTCTTTCAAAACGGCCGCACCTCATGGACGACGGGCAAGCAGCTTGTAGCGCCAGCAGCGCCAGCAAAGGAGATTGCCAATCATTTGCACATGAGCGACCCGACTTTGCAAGTCTCCAATGCTAAGACTATCCAAACATATCATGCCCGAGCGGAGACCGACGACGAGCACAAACACTTCTACTTGAAATCCCACAGAATTAGACACATGTTGCAAAAATGATCTTCGTCCTGCCGTGATTGTCAGTAATATTTCTCCGAGTGTTCGACGTTTGCGCAGCTTGAACATGTTGGAGACGGATTACCCAGAGTATCCCAAAGCCCCTGTTCGGCTGGAAAGACGCCTGCATCCCGCTGCAATGCAATGTCCTACATCTTTTTTGGGTGTGCTATTGCAACGTCTTGTGACGCTGATGGGCCCGGGAATTTCTTGCATGTTCCCATGGCAGAGGCATGCCGCGGTGAAACAAACCTTGCAGGCCCGATGCCACTCTGACATGCTGGCACCTCCAGTATGCATGTATCTATACAGTATCTATACGCATATCATATGTCTACACACATATATATATAGAGAGAGAGAGATATAGATATATAATCATATATAGATGTAAATATGTACGTATGTGTGTGTGTACATGCATGTAACATATATAAGTACATACATATATACATACATGCATACATACAGAACAGGTCCTGTCATCCATATGCGTATGTGTATACATCATCTACATCTGTGAATATATATATATATATATTTATATATA
Organism: Symbiodinium sp. CCMP2456; assembly: GCA_905221635.1. NCBI lineage: Eukaryota > Dinophyceae > Suessiales > Symbiodiniaceae > Symbiodinium > Symbiodinium sp. CCMP2456. The sequence goes on along the minus strand of CAJNDV010037629.1, from coordinate 87,441 downwards.
TACATACATACATATGTATACACATACATACACACATACATACATACATACATACATACAGACAGGCAAATATACATACATGCATCCATAAATATATATATATATATACATACATACATACATACATACATACAGACAGACATACGCACATGCATACATACAAACCTACAAAACTACAAACATACGAACATACACATACATACATACATACATACATACATACATACATACATACGTACATACGTACATACGTACATACGTACATACATACATACATACATACATACATACGTATATGTATACAAATAGATATACACAAACATAGGCATGTACATATACATATACATTTACATATACATAAATGTATGTGTATACATATACGTATACATATACCTAGACATATACATAGACATATACACGTACCTCCATAAGCAAATCAATAAATGAAGAAATAGAGCGTGATCGTGGACATCTGGGTCATAGAACTGCATATCCGATGCGTATCTGAGTGGCAGCTGGGCTGCAGTGAAACACCTATTCTACATCAACGAGACTGTACGACAGGTGGACGAAGCTGGCAGCTACGACTCCGAAGACGGCATCGCCGGTTGACACAAACACTCGGGCCGCCAAGATCACCACGTCGCCCCGAGGTTGTCCTGTGCCTGCTTGTCATCACAAGGACCTCAATGGCGTCTTCAAGACAAGCTAGAAGCTCTAAGAGCGGCACAGCCTTGTGCATGGACCCTTCAAACCATTAACCACGCAGATAGCCGACCTGCCTCCAGACCCCTAACAGAAAGACGGCACGGCAGTCATGAGACTAGTCGAAACAATGGCGGTCGAGATGCCCCAGTTGCTCCCGGACTTCTGCTTCTAGTCTTTGGTAAGCTGCCTCGGCCTGGGCTTCGACCCTCAACAGCCCTCGGCTTCAGTAACTCCTCTGGGGTGGTTTGTCACGGCTTCTTGGTCTTATTGAACTATTGCTAGGAAGTATTTCCACAAATTCCAAACATAGCTTTGCTGGATGAAGATGTCAGGGTCCTCATGCATCAACTGTGGACACACCCAGCACGCCGACTTGGACAAACGCTTTGCTACCTGCTTCAAGGTGCTTCCAGCTGCAATGGTCTGTTTGCAGCCTGGCAACTGCATCTTCCTTGTCATTGTCCTCCGTCTTTTCCTGTTCAGCCCAGCTGCAAGGACGTGAAGGAACCGAAGCTACACAATGTGTCCGTGCATCTACAGAAGCTGTAGACAAGCCATATATGTAGGAAAAGGAAAGTGTGCATTATACAATAAATATAGGCAAAGTGGAACCATGTGGTGGGAAGATTTTCGGTCTGCGATACTCCGGATATCGGCGTAGATCTTGGTTCAAAGGCCGCCAGGCTAACACCCGTCCCAAGACCCTCATCCCCAGACCTCATATCCTGAGCCACAAGGAAGAACTCGAATCTCCAACCCGGCACCCCTAAACTCAAAAATTAAATCCGGTCCGGTATTTGGCCAAAAACGAGTTAAGATGTGCGATGGAATCCGACTAAACAACAACGATGCCCCCCTCCCTGCACAGAAACCCTGAAACATGCGCAAACAACACACGCCAAAGGCAAACAAGATCCCTAAACGCCAGCCTTCTCAAATGCAATCCTGCCCACTAGAACTCATATCCCCTGGCAGTTGATTTTCCCGTGCTTCCCCGAGCTGTATCGGTGCTCAATAATCTTCTGCCGGTACGAGGCTGGCGTGTCTCGTTATGAATGGTACGATTTTTGTGGGCCGATACATCAATACGCCAAGGCACAGAGATACCGGTTTTCTGTGTTCCTTTGCGGGAATTCGCGGATTAAGCCGCTTTCCCGTACCCATACCCCAAACCTTCGGTCCTAAACGAAAGGCAAAACTCTACACCCAAGACCAAACCCTGCCCTAGCCCTACACCCCCAACCCCTAAACCTTGACATTCCCAAAACTTTTCCGAAGAACTGGTTGAAGTACAACAAGCTTGCGCAGGGCCGCCTCTACAACAAGCAGAGCCGCACACAAACGGTTCGCAGAAAGGGTAGGTCTCATGCACCAACCCAGCACCGACATCGTAATTGTGGTACATTGTTGTAAATATCATGTGTTGACAGCTGACATCATGACATTGGTATTTTGGTGTAAAGGCTGCATGTTTACACACGTCGCGAGATGCACGTGTCTCTATGTATACCTACGTATGTATGCATGCATGCATGTCTATGTCTATGTCTGTGCACGTATGTGTATGTGCACTTGTAAATGCATGTATATGTGAATGCGCACGCGTATGTGCAGGTATGTGTGCATGACTGTGCATGTGTATCTGAACGTGTACTTATATATATATATATGTACATATGCATAATATTCAAATCTGCATACATGTACGCATGTGTGTGTGTGTGTGCAGGCATGCATGTATGCAACGATATATGCATGTGCACATGCATGCATGTAAGCATGTTGATACACATGTTATGTGTGTGCGCGGAAGTCTGTCTGCATGCATGAATGAAACCATAAGCCTCCATATGACCTAACATGAACAGATAGATGGATAAATAGATGTGTAGACAGACAGACAGACAGACAGACAGACAGACAGACAGACAGACAGACAGACAGATAGATAGATAGATAGATAGGCAGGTTTGTATGTAGCTACGTAGATAGAAACACAGATAGATAGATAGATCTGTTTACCAACACTCGCTTTTCCGCCTCGCGAACGTCAGAGCAGTTGCTGAACCAAGCTGAGCAATGCATGCAGACTGCCACCATAGAAAACTCACGGGAAAAGGGCGCTAAAGTTAGGGACCCTGTGGGCATCATTAGCTTGCCTGGAACCATTCAAGACGTATCTAGACTGATCCGTGAGAAAACGAACCCCCAAAAGTTCGGGCCGATGCATCCTTTTCCACCCAACAAACCCGGCAACCTCCCCCGCCTAACAAGTCTCGGGGAAGCTTAAGTTGGGAGACGGTAACAAGGTCTACGCCGCAGGATTGCATTGCCTTAGTGACATATGTTTTCGTTTTACGGGTAAGTCGCGACATTGGCATTCCCGGAGTAAAGAACCACCAATAAAGCAATGTTTGGTCACAAAATCAGTTACTTGTTCAATCCACGACATCCTGCTATCATCATCCATCGACATTGGGTACATACCACTCCCCGTCCCTAAGGAAGACAATGACGGCCGCGAAAGCTGGGAGATTCTTGGGCGTATATCCCCAGTTGGTGTTTTCAAGCAGGATGTCACGATGAAGCGGACAAGACTCGGCAGCAATTTTGGATCTTGGAATCTTGGATCCGCCCGGTACAACTTGTAGCAGTCGTACCGGTTTGTACGGGGGCCCAGGCCTGTACCCAGGATCCTTGGGGTGGAGTTCACCCAACCACAAAACGGTACATCAGGTAGTTCCTGCAAACACGGATCTACAGTTTGCGTGTGGTGGGGTTCACCCAGCCACGAAATGGTGGATCCATGGGGAGGGGGGGGGGGGGGGACATACATATATATATATATATACAGATACAGATGCAGATACAAATAGAGACATACATATAGATACGGTTAACAATATAGATGCAGATACAGATATAGATATAGACACCGATATAGGTGTGTGTATTTATATTTATATATATATATATATATACACGTATCCCACCTGTATGTATGTATGTATGTATGTATGTATGTATGTATGTATGTATAGAGTTTGTGTATATGTATGTGTGTATATAATACTGTGTATATATATATATATATCTTGTAAGTACATGCGTACTGCAGGCGTGCATGTCTTAGATATGTTTGTACATGTGTAGACATACAGACACATATGTACACACGATATGACATGATGTGAAGCATGTGTGAGCGGGTGTGCTCATGCAGTTTGACTTCGTGCGAATGTGGATCTGTGTGCATTCATAGAGCGAGGGAGTGGTTGCCAAATGTTCGGATCCATGCTGACAGTCGACACCAACAGCCAAACTACATTAACAAATCATCCAATGAACAGACGGATGACCCGGTCGCAGGCCTTCTCCTTCTCGCCGGCACCATCGGCTGCCATCTGGGCCTGCCCGGAAGGAAAGCCACGCCATGAATGGCGATGTGAGTGATATCTATCGCAGAACCTGCTTCTCCATGAGGTCCTTCAGGTCTCTCAGCTCCTGCTGCCGCTCCTGCTGGACAGTATCGGAACCAGAATGCCTCACTACCACTGAGATCGACTCAAAGCGTCGGCCTGGAAGTATCGAACACCTCAGAAACAACTGCTTAGTGACCGGCATCTCATGTTCTGGTCTCTGTGCCCACACTCGCCCTCTGTCACAGCGCTATCAGCTTTGCCAACAAGCTGTTCACTGAAGCTGCATGCAGTGCAATGATTGCTGCTGGCACTGGGCCCCCTGCGCTTCTCCTCTCTGTCGAGGAAGCGCCTCCCAGCAGTACAGCAACATGTCAAGCTGAGTCGATGAACGATCCAGAGAACAATGACAAAAGCGGCAGCATTGCTACTGTACGTGCTAATACTGATACTTGAGATTTTTTGGGTAGCACCAGGCCGTTACTCTTAGCAAACCCTGCCAAGCTCCTGAAGGCTTGATTGACTCGTGAGCAGGGCTGTGGATGGGTGAGTACAGCACCGGTCATTTCACCCCGGTGCCTCATGTTTTCCTTCTCTCGGCCACCAGGCTTTATCAAGTTCCTGAGAAGCAGACACTTCGGTAAACTATTCCCGATGCCGATGGAAGTGTGCCACAGACACTTTAACAAGCCACGGAGCTTTGGGATGTTCTGGATGTGGAGATGGCCTTGCGCATCGCCGACAGCCAGCTTCTGCCCCTCCTTGATGTCGCCTGCTAGCCCGAGGATGCCCGAAGAACGTCTTGAGCTTGGCTGATGCTTTGGGAGAAGCTCTGGGGTCCCATCCGTGGTAGCAGAACATCATGGACGTGATCGCCACAGATGCCCCAGTGTCGGAGAGCGACGCCTGCATTCAGGTGCAGCATGCATGCCTGGCATCACTGCCGTCATTGTTCGTGTCCGCAGAAAGTGAACCATGAGGCACATGCTTCAGCTCTCTGCAGCCCTCCACTCCAACCTTGTGAGACTGATCACTGAAGTCCCAGATGTCAATCCTGAGGTTCACCAAAAGGTACGCGGTTTGAGAGATGGTGCACTGGTGCACCCATGGATGGTGTACATATCCGGAGGCTGAGGTCAGGAACCCTCCACTGACAAGGCCAAGGAAAACTACCGAGGGCCGCGTGGGGCTCCAGACACCTTGGCAGGCGAAATGATCGCTAGCGGCAGAGCTGTTTCCTGCTTAAATCACGGCATCTTCCTCGATGCTGAGGACAGCACCGCGAGTGTAATACGTCGAGGTGTAAGAGGACATAAACAAGTGCTCACTGAGCCCGTCCTGAACGAACGGCATCGCACATCCATCACCCAACCTCTTCGGTCGAGCATGTCTGTGTAATGCGGGGCAACCTAGCATGTTTCTATCAAACGTGCAGCTTGCTGGCCTTGAAGAGGAAGAAGGCCCAATCCTTCCGGAAAGCAACAAAGCAATCACCATACAAGCTAGCTGCTAGCTTCCCATGTCCGTGCATTGTGACCCGCTTTCTTGCTGGGGTCTGCACTGTAACCCCGAGCAGGATGTCTTCAAAGAAAGGTGATCGCCTAGGTTGCCACACACGAGGCCGCCTCACGCGAAGACACTGCACATGCTGAGCAGAACCTAGGAGATCCTCGGAGTCAAATTCTACACAGCGAAAGAGCCCTGGGACGACTTTGCACATGATCTTCAAGTGCGCTGGCCCGAAGATAGAAGGTCCCGAAGCTGGGAGTCCGGCTCCAGCGACAGCATAGGCCGGAAGGTCTTGCAAGTGCTGTACATCCTAGGCGAAGCTGCGGTCGAATCTCGACCGTGCAGAAGCATGGGCAAAAGTGACACAGCTACTCGTAACATCGCTTCTGCGGGGCATCGTGGAATTCGAGCTAAGGCCTGTGCTTCTTCACGACATCTGCTTTCCGATCCTGCCAGCTCAAACGACCCTCTGGTGTTCTGCACTCTGTTGCCGTGGCTTCATCACGAACAGTTTCCGAAAGAGTGGAGAAGTGCACTGCCGCAAGTGCACCCGCAAAGCTGCCCGCAGCCTCTTCGCCCCGAGCGGCCCAATCCCCGAGAATTAGCTCCTCGGTTTGAGCAAAGATGGGTGCCCTCCTGGTCCCCCGTGTCGCTTTCCGCTGAAGGCTGCAGACAAGCTTCGCCCTCTTCCGTGCTGGCGTAGAAGTTCGTCAGCAGCTGGCAGGATTCATGACAGCCTAATTACCCTCAACTGACGGACCAGAAATGACCAGAAATGGATACACGCTTCAAATCTGGATCTGGCACCTTGTTGCCCTTGTCGTCGAACCGATCATGGCCTCAGAGCACATGTCACCCAGCTTCACTGACAATCGCGCGATGGAACCGTGCTGCAAGAAACTGAATTGATTTTGGCTGGAATCGTTGAGCCGTCGGATCTGGGGCTGCCAGCAGTGCAGGATGTGGCAGAGACCCATCTCAGTGCCGCTGTCCTGCATCCATGGAGGCATGGGCATCTAACTCGACAAACCCAAGACTTGGGTTCTCCTGCCGCTGTAACTGTACACGGTGTACAGGCCGCCAAAGGAAGTCGTTGTCATTGATGGCATCAAGCATTGCCTGGCATTTCCTAGAAATGGGCGCTTCAAATAGACGGCAGTCGAGTAGGCCATGCACCTGGAAGTCCCAGATCATGACCTGCAAAGGCGGAACTCCTAGGATGGCTGCACGCAACTAGGAAAGCGATGCGACTGCCACAGTCAATGGTCGGTCGGCACAGCGAATGCTTGAAGGCGGCTCGGGGTGAAACATGTGCATCCCGCCTGGCCATCCCCTGCGACTGTCAAGAAATACCTGACACAAACATGCCCGGACCAGTTTTTGCAAGGCTTGCAGTGTGTTCCCAAACATGAAGGCTGTGGATGCGCACTTGATCGGTGCATCTGCTGGGTTTTTCTCGCTGGCTCCCTTGCCGCGGCGCTCCACCTGAAAATCACAGCGACTGCGACGGAAGGAGGCCTCTGTCGGCGAATGCCAAGGGAAACTAGCTGTCGACAGGCGTCTTGCTTGTGAGGAAAGCCGAAGCAAGAAAATGCATGGAATCGTGCTGAATATGGTGGGTTTTCACCTGCTAGAACAATTCTCACAAGTGAATAAATCGACTTGTTTCGAAAGGAGCAAATTAGACAAGTCATCGATCTTGCAAATGCAATGATTCTAGTTGCCCTCCCTGCAGCATCCACGGACAAACAGGGCGTGGGAGTGGGGATCCGTTTGGGGGGGAGTCTTCCAAAGAAGGATTCCACTATTCAGGGTCTGTGGCTTGCGTACGTTGTTTTTGGGAACTCCTTCATAGGGCGAGTTGCTACAAGCCATGTCTGAATCATACAGAAAGGGGCAGTGGACCCTACAAGTGCATCGCCTCTATCGTCGCCGGCATGAATTCGATGGCGACCACCGCTTTTCGGTGCGACTCATCGATCATTGACATCTGGCGATGGGTGACCTGGGCTGAACACGGCTGATCTGAGCGAGATCACAGCACAATTACGCCAATAATTACGCATTGCGTCGTGCTCACACATCGCGCTGGGTTCGCTACTGTCGGGATGGTGGAGTTCTTCTCCTCCTGAGCAGGTCTTCATGCTCCGATGTTGCGAGCCAGTCAAACGCATAACTTACCTTGCCATTCCGTTGCACCGAGAGCAGGAGAGGTGGGAGCTAACAAGTCGAAGGTGGCATGCGAGACTCCTCCCACCCACAGCCCGAGTCCAAAGCGATCGTGCAGAGACCACCAGTAACTTCGGAGGGACGTGTGAACTTGTAAACCAAAGCCTGTGCTTGAATTCTTTCGTTTCGGACGGCAGTGGGTAGCATTCTGGCTCGCAGGGCCAAAATGCAGCTCATATAGAGCCAAACAGGATCAGCACCTGTGGTCCAAAAGCTTGAATCAGGGCATACCGCCCATTGCAAGCGTCTCGTGTGCCGGCCTCCAGGCTTCCCCCACGCGCAGCGTGGTTCGTCGTCTTTGCGGCCGCAAAACCTTGCAAGCGCGCCAACTTCAAAAAGGCAGTGTCATGGCTTTAAGCAGGTGTGATGTTCTGACCACGTGCCTTCGCTTAGGTGGTGCACTGGAAACTAGAAATTGCAGTCATGAATGTCGCCGGGATCACAGGGCATTGGAAAACAACGTGTTTGATCGACGCATGAGAGTGTAGCAAGGCACACCCTCTTCCCTCCGCAAGCCTAGGTCGGTGGTGGATAGTTTCCAGACCTGCAGCGTGCAGACTCAGGGCGCTCTTTATCGACAACTCGTGCCCGCTTCATGAACTCCATCGCCCGACTGAGTCATGCACTGCTATTTGTCCATTCCCAAGTCCTTATGTAGGGACTCCACAATCCTAGCATCACGTGCAAGAGCTGAACACTACTGGCCGTCGGAACTGCATGTGTGCGCATGCATGTCAAGAAATCGGCAGCGCTCCAGACAGAACATGTTAACTGAGGAGGCATCCACCAATGAGAAAGGTCGGGTCACTGGGATAAAACTTGAAGACCGTGACCTGCCAGCAAACCCCCAGTTGGAGCTACAACGAGTCTCAGGCACGCTCAATCCGCACCTCCCATGGAGACTCGAGGATGGCATGTGGGCTCAGGGAATCCGCAAAGGACCAGACCAACACCGTACTCACCTCGGATGGAGTGCAAAAGCCGTCAGCATCAAGTGGCTTGAGCGATTCTTTGGTTTCTTGGTGAAATCGCCCACAAAGATGCTGTGGCCAGTTTACGGTGCAAATTACTTTCGGGCTGAGGGTGTTTGGATCTCCTTGGTGTCGTTCAGGTTCTCACGTCTTTTTGAGAGCCTCAATCAATGGGTTCAGGGCAGCTTATGGACTTAAGTGATAAAGATGCTTCTTAGGATCCAGGTCTTTAGGGCTTGTTTTGGGTTCCAGGTGCTTTTCGTTTCACACGACCAGGGTGTCCGCGAGCAGAAGCCTCTTAGGGGGTTAGGTTTCAGAGGATGTTTGCGTCTAGGGGGATGAGGGTGTTTTGGAAGCTTTGGGCTTTGGGAATGGAGGGTGAGGTTGCTTGCAGGAATTGGGATGTTTCAAGGTCGTAGACAGGAAGCCATGCAGAGGAAAAAATCAGCGGCGAAGATGTCAGGAAGCTCGGAGTTCAAAGCCAAGGAAGCCGCAAGGATAAGAAGCCCCAAATCCGAAGCTTGCGTAGGGAAGCGGCAGAAGCCTTGCCCGAGTTCTCTAACCGGTCGACGAATGCCAGGTTCCTGAGACTCCGCAGGTCCGGACGGAGGCACATGTCGTTACCCGGGACGAGCTGAGAGCTTGGCTCACAACAGGAGGAGACCACCATGTCGGAGGAGCCCGGGACCCACTCGACCCATTCCTTAGCCATACTTGCTCCAGTTTCTGCTGGCTGTAGAATCGTCGTGGCTCTGACATGCTTGTTCCACTCAATTAGGCTCGGAAGAGATATCGAAACAGGCGCAGAGGAATCAGCAGAAACAGCATCTTCCTGAGGCACTCACGATGCGCTTTCCTTTCGTGTAGGTCACATCGTGGAAGTTCGGGTGCTCCTAGAATGCAGAGCATCCGCTGCAGAGCGGTCTTCTGGAGAACTTTCGACCCGGCCTTGAGCTTCGAGTGGGTCTTCGTGATCGCGCCAGCCTCTTCCTCCCCCAAATGCGCGAACCTCTAAAAAGCGAAGAGGCGGGAAGAAGAAGAGTGAGGACGCGACAGGATCCGTGGGCGAGAACCGAGGCACCGGCTCTTCTTGGAAGATGTCGACCGTCTCGTTTGTCTGAAGGGCCTCCTCGACTCCGACACCTGATCTGCTCCGAGGTTTCGTCGGGCTGGGGGCCGGGACAAAACGAGGCTCTTTCAAAAAACGCCAGCCCGAGCCAGCCGAATGATGACAACCTGTTTGAGGTGCCCGCTGACGGTCGAGAGGAACATGGAAAGCTCATCCACCTGGCAACACCGCTCACGGAATGCCCCTTCTTTCCTGGACACCTTACACCAGTATGTACATCCTGCTGTTCGTCCGGCTCATCTCCACGAGACAGACACGCCCAGCATGCAGTCTGCTACCTTGTCATAGCCAAGATCTGCGCCCTTCTGCAAGAAGTCCCCAGGACTCAGCATATCAAGCCGACATGGCATTAGAAGCAACAGAACTCCAATTCTCTACGGCGCATCTGATTGACCGGACTGTCCCACGACAAGTCCTACTCTTCTATCCAGGCTTCTGGCATGTACTGCGTGGACTTGTTGACGGGACGGAACCTGAAGCGACAAGCGCGTTGCCGCTGTCTCTTGTGCCAACTGCGGGCATTGTGAGGATTCTGGTGCGTACTAAGCGGGACCTGCCAGGCGAACTTGCAGCACCTAGGATCCTTGCCAAGTGGTCTGGCACGAGCACGTTCGCGTCTCCTTTACAGCCTTTTGCAAGCAAGGCTTGCAAGGTTTAGCAGCATGCGATCAAAAACCATCGCTTGGCGGAAGGAACGGCATCCTGCCTGGATTCCAATCTCCAGCTCCTTTTTTGGAGGGGCGAAATTGTGATCCTGCAGCGCTTGATATGGCACAACCACGCATCAACAGAACGACCCAGCTTCATGTGCAGCAGGCAACTGGGAATCAAAGTCAGCTGCAAGCGTCCTTCTGCGGTCTGCAATTTTGATTGTTCTCGCCTGGCCGGCCACAGTACAAAGGTAACACATGTTTAGCCACACCTAATGCTTCTCTCGCGTTCCTCAGGAGTACCAAAGACGGTCGTGCTTAGCAGAACAACCCGGATACCAAGTCTCCGTAACCGCCGTAATTGAAAACCTGTGTTCGGATGTGGGCAAGCCACTGGGACATCAAGCCGCAACGGGTCTCAGACCTGAGTCGCTGAACTTCGTCGACTTCCCAAATTGGCTGCGAGGCCTCGTCAAGTCCAGAGTGGCAAGGCCACGTCTCCCGCAGAGAGCATCCGGCCTGGTGATCATTATCTCCAGGAGTGGGCGGCTATTGTGGACGCTGAAGGTACGAACCTGCCAGCCATGGGCCAGTACCCTGATCCGTACAAGAAAACATGTCCTGCCATGTCAAAGTGTTGATGCTTCCTCCGGTGAGGCCTCGTCGTGCGTAGCCTCCGCCGTCTCAGACTTCCACTCTTTACACTCCTCTAAGCAGATCATTGGATGTCTGCCAAAACACTACCACCGACTGACAACGAAGCGACAGCGTCCTTGGGGAGATCACGAATGACGATGTTCTCTTCTGGCTCATCCTGCCAACGTTTCCGCTCGAGCGCCCTAAGCAATCGAATCCTCTGGTGACGAACCCACAGTACCATGATTTAGTAACTTCTGTATAGTCGTCTTTCGTCCCCTGTATTGCTCATACTGCCGCATTTTTCAAAACAATGGTGACGCTGGAAGCTCATGCAGGACTTCGACTACTGAGTAAATTACTCGGGCTGGACTGGCACTGTCATGAATCAGAATCCGCGGCCTCAATTCCGGCTTCCTCCCCCTTCTGATTTTCCTTCTCGAACTCGTCCATCACGCCCTGGCGCCAACATCTGGGACAGACTTCGCTAGCAACAAAGCACAGCTCCGACCTGGCGGAGATCTGTAAGTCTTTCCATCTCGCGCTTGTAGGCTTCCTCTGTGGTGCACCTGCGAAGCCGCAGAAGTGAGACCACCAGCTTGCGTGGCTCAGGTGGCAAGGCTGCCAAGCGGCCACACCAGCTTTTCGCCGTACGCCTCACATAAGGACAGGAAACCACAATGACAGATCCCAAAACTTGCGCGTTCGCAAATACAGATATGTCCAGACCATCCACTCTGCCGTGCGAGGGAGGCCTGCCTACGCTACTGGTAGCCATGGCTAGCGAAAGAACGGTGTTGCTCTTCTCTCTGTTTCACATCGTGAGCCACAAATGCCGATCCTAGGGCTGCGACTTTGGAAGGGTCGAAAAGCAGGAGGATATCCTCTAGCGGATATTTCTCGAAGTCCTCACAGCTGTGGATCCAGGCATTGCAGCTTTGGACGGCAGTCTAGACCCAGCCCCTTCGGCTGTAAAGGTACTGTTACTTGCATTCATGGATGGGCTGTCCTTCTGATAAGGATGGTAATCCGATGCGAAGCCCATTCGCTTCACCTTTGGCAGAGACGGAACTACTGAAGGCACAGGCATTGCAATCGTAGTGATACTACGCCGATTGAGAGCCGTTGATACATGTAGTGACCGGGAAGTTGCTGCAGGTTGTGACCAACTTCGCGCACAGTGCCAGAATGCTTCACGATTCAAAAGGCCCGCCACGGCCTGATCCAGTACCTCCGACTTTGTGAGGTGAGCGAAGGGCTTCAACCTTGATAGCCCCACAGACAGCTAAACTGCAGGGGACCGCAGAAACCTTCCCGAGCCACGACCGGCTAACTCAGGCCTTTGATCCTCATGACATACGATATCTTGCTATCCATTCACCAATTTGCAGGTTACCAGCCCAGTGGCCGCACCCATTCCGCCATTCCCGGGTATACCGCTGGCACTTGCGGCGACTTCTACGAAACCTGCATAGGCCTCGCCTGAAACATGTAGCAACCACCGGCGAGCGGAGTTCTCATCCCTTCCACGTCTCGTCCAAAATCTAGACTGTGCTTTTCACCATTGAGCGACAGTGGGAGCGGCAAATCCAACACCCAAGTAAGCAACCGCCGTCCAGCGCCATCCCTTTAGCGGCAAACACTGAACCCCTGAAAGCCGAGGCCTGCAAACCGACCAGGAGGTGGCAGTTGCAGACGACAGCAAGACATTGTCATCATCGCTGTTACTTGACAGGATGAAGCATGAAAAGCACCACAGCAGGAAGGCAGCACGGGCTCCCGAGGGTAGGCTACAAACCGGAAAGCCATGACCTGGAACCCTGAAGCGAGAAACCTCGAACGGAGTTCAGCCAACGAAGCAGGAACATGCAATTGCCAAGAAAAGACGACTCGATTGCCGCGGGAAAGAGCTAGCCTCCCAAGAAAGGAATTAGTCAATTCATAAACACGCCCTGCACAGAAGCTCAGTGACCCCGAAATGGTGACACAGAAAGGCATCGATCATGAACACCGCTCTGCCCATCAGAGAATGTTGCTCTTCTGGGTGGCCGGCTTCATCCCAGAGAAGGGGACATCATCGGATTCGTCAACTTCGTCGACCAAGCCGATGGACAAGTAGTTTTTGGCCTTTGCCCGAAGCTCTCGCTATCTGTGTCTGCCATGGCACGGACGGTCTGATTCAACTGACAGAATCCTTTGTCGCTGCACAGAGGCTCGAGGCGCGCTGAAATCCTGTACATCCTTCAGGTGCTTTGCTCTGAGCCGATAAGAAGCAGCTTGGGTGCTTTGCCCCAGGTCTGATGTATGTCCAGTGCCTGTCTTCTTGATGCTTGCAGCTCTCTTTAGATGGCAGTTGCTTCAGGCCCCCTGGAGGGAAATGGTCGGAGGATCCGGCTCGCGGTTCAGCTTCATGTGCATCTCTCTGATGTACGCCTCAGATGAGGCCTCTCCTGGCCTTTCAGTGGAGGCCGGTTTCTGTTACGACTTCGCTGGTTTGCCTTACCTTCACTCGGCTTGGGGCGATGGCCAAGGCGACACCCTCCGGAGCTGCAGAAAGCTTCGTGCAAGGAAAGCAAAAGCTGCGGAAATCCCGACGTTTTCAGGGAAGAGACCTTTGGGCCGGGCAGCCGGATGCAGCCGCTTCCACATGAAGAAGAGCATGATCCAGCTGGCCAGCCACATTACTTGCACGAAGCCCCAAAGCGCTGGTGCCCCCAAGCTGCCATAAGCCAAACCAACCAACTGTCCTGAAACAGGGACGGAACCCGAAATGCCTCCCGTGCAGCTGGCCATCTGCCTAAGGAACGCCATGCTAACCACGTCCTGAAATCGCATTCGCAAGGGAGCTGTTGCTCTGAAGTACCGAAAAGTACAATCCGGCGTTGCCCTGCCATGGCTGATGGTTCATTTCAGGTCATGTTTAGCAGCTTTCCTACTGGTCGCAGTCGTTTTCACAACGGCCAGGCGCGAGCCTTGCCAATCAGCTTCGAGTACAGCGACTGCGTTGGGGGCATACTCGATCCGAAATCATACCACACTAAACTGGAGATAAATGTTGCCACAGGCAGCGAGGAGACACCAAAGCTTGACAGGCTTGCATAGGCCAGCAGCCCTGTATGGCTTATTACTGCCCATGTAGACATCAAGTTTCGGTCGTTGAACCGTTTGCTAGCCCTCTGCAGGATTGCATTGGAGATGATGGACTCCAAAGAGAGCGCTACAAAGACGTAGGAGTTGTGCAGCTGCGTCCATCCATAGTCCCGGCTTGTGATGACGGGCACGGCGAAATTGATGGCGCTCAGGGTAAATGCATTTCTGAAATTCAGGATGAAGACGAACCAGGCCCCTGTCTTGTGAAGCCACGGGTCCACGAAGAGTCGCATGTAAGGCAGCAAGCCCCAAAGGGTGAGGCACTCGCCTACCTCGGCTTCTCAGAGGAGCTGTGCGAAAAAACGCTTCAAAAGGGCCCCCCAATGCTCGTCAGGTTGCGGGCGTTAAAGGCGGTGGCCGGGCTGGAGGCCGGCGCGGTGGTTCTTCGAAAGCACGCAGGACGAAGAGCAAAGCCAGCAGCTGGAGTAGCATCCTCACAGCTTCACAAAGCTTCACAGCTTCACTCTGCCCCGCGATTTCGCGGGAAGAACATGCACGCCTGTGGGACTGGGCGGTGGAGATGGTGGTGACTCATCGATGTCAACCGCGATACACGTGGTAAGTCATTGTGGCAATTGTGGCCAGCCAATGCTCATGGCACTGGAAGTGGCGACCATGCTGGCCGCAGCTGCAGCAGCAAAGGCAGAACTCGAGGCAGGTGATTGCAAAGCAACAGCACAAGCAACGTTACAACATCGTGCAGGGGCAAGATTCAGAGCAGGTTCTAGAGAAACGAAAAGCAATCACTGTTGCTAGTAGTAGTGATTAGAAGTGAGGACGAGAAGATGACAGCGAGGTGAGCGACAGCGAGTGGAGCGCCACCAGCAATCGCAAACAGTCGTACGAACAACTGCACCTGCGATCATGATAAGGGCAACAGGATTCTGCTAAAGATTCAGTTGGTTACCAACTAACTAGGGACCTCCACACTCCTTGTGACCGAACCAGGTCGCTTACGACGAGAACAACGACACGGGAGAATCTCTCACGCTCGCTAGCACCGCCCTTCACACTAGCAGACTGCTGCTACTGTCAGCATGCCCAGCAAGACCACTAGGACTGCTATCAGACTATTGTGGACCGCGGTCAGACCATCAACTGCCACAACTCCTGTTTGCCCAAACTACTGCTACATACTAATTTTTCGAAACGTCGTGTGCAACTTTATTCTCCAGTCTTCGAGTGCAATGTACCAGTACAACCCGCCTGCCACACCGGACCTACATAACGAGGCGCAAGCCTCTTTATGTGAAGACGGGCTTCAAAAAGTAGCCAACCCAGGTGAAGTTGTCAAAAACCTTGGGGTTGCAGAACTGACAGTGACCGAAGGCTATGCGGAAGCAATAACGAGGGCTGGAACCTCATTGAAATGGGTTAGCAGCGGTTAGCAGTAGAGAACCCGCGGAAGCCCAAATAAGCCCAAGTCCGGAGACTCCGCAGCCGAATCCTTCGACAGTTTACTGGCATTCATGTCCAAGCACCAAGGAGACCGGCCCCAGGCGGAGGGTAAAGTGAGGCAGCCATACGATGAAAAGGTTCAGGGCGGGACCAGCCAGTGTCAGTGTGCTGGCCACGAGCACGAAAATGCCCATGTAGTGTGTGCGATCGGCCAGAGAGGTGTTCCGAGCAATGAACCTAAGACCATGGGAGCCAGCTTCAACATATTCCAAGTCGCGACCCCCGAACTAAAAATTGAAATCACTCAAAGGGCCGTTCCGAAGCTCAATCGATGTGCGCTTGCGTCGCAACTCCCTGGGCGGCCGTGACACCCAGCGCAGCTCTGGAGGCCAAGAGAGCCCACAAGCCAAGTGATGGGGCTGTTGCGTAGAGAAGACTGGCAAAAACCGAAGCCCTTAAGGTCACATTTGGCAAGAGCTAGAACATTCGAGTATTGGAGCCAGGCAGCCCTCAATAGCAACTCAGGCTGGGACCCTAAGCTAACAGCGAAGACCTCCTTGTATGGCCTGCGGTCCACCCAAAAGCCATAGAAGCCCATGCAAAGAAGACGAGCCATTGCAAAGCAGCCCGCACAAAGCCTTTGCTTCAGACTGGAGCAGGCCGGCATTGAGAGCCTATCTGACTTTCCAAACTGTCCCAGATCCTGGTGCCAAGCAGCCCGTATGCGTGCTTGTCACCGCCAAGAGACTCCACGTAGCCAAGCAAGGAAGGCACTGACAAAGTTCCTGCAACTCACTCAAAAAACTGGATGCGACTGAAAGCACTCGGTTTCCCCAACGGCCCTTCAGGAGCCTTCCACCGCAATCAGCAAGCCGATGCACCAGGCGGAAAGCAAATTCAGCATGGAAGTTGTCTCCGGGTTTAAGTCAGGATCGGCGGACAGCGATCTTGCCAGCAAGCGAGCCGGTCCTTCCAGCCCAGAGTTTGCAATAACCCCCCCCCGTCTCTGAGTGCGCAGATGTGTCCTGCAGCAGGAGGAACTGCCTCGACAGCAATCTAAGAGAGCGGCGATCGAAAATTCCAATGGTACTTGCTCCAAGGTGCGTCTTGGTCATCCGAAGCTTGCTGTGTCTCCAGTGTCTCCATTGCATACGAGTTGCAGGCAGCAAAAGCTTAGTGCACATCTTTCGTCTTCATTCTTGCGACACCGTTGCAACCTTGTCGGGATCGAGAGACCTCCTAAATCTCCTACCGTCTGATCTGGCTCTGATCAGGTCACGAGCTCTTCTGCTGTCCAGAACCAAACGGCTTCAGACACGAGGTGAAAGAAAGCAGTGCAGAGCAGTTGACGTGACAGCTATGACTATGACAAGCTCTTCCGGACTAGCGCCGTGCAAGTCTCGAAAGCGATGCTAAAGCGAGCTAAAAGCCAGGCCAGGGTTCGGCCCTCGGCGTTGCGGAATCGGCCTAGCAATGCCTATAGCACTAGCAAAAGAAGCTTTGAGCTTTTGGAGGGCGGAAGCGTGCTACAACACCGTGGCAGCCATCTGCCTCTATGTACAAAGTCTGGGAGAAAAGGGTGCAACGAGAAGTATGCATATGCACTGCGCCCCAGCCAGGCTGGGCACATGTGTCAACAATTGCCTCAAACACGGCGAGATCCCTGTTGGACCATACCATTGGGCAAAACCAGGCCGAATCAAGTCGGCAGCGGGCCTGCACTGATTGTTGGATATTTGGCCCTCACGCACTTTCGGGTCGCACGCTTCCGGTAGGGCCCGTCAAACGCCTCAGCCAGCGCCGCCCACGGAGTTTCGCAGACTGGCGACCAGCTCGGAGGACACGCCTCCCTGACGGATGCACTGCGAACGCGTTTACAGGGATGCAGCAGGCTGGAGTTTTTCCACATCTCTACTTTACACGCATGCAGCCAAGTTGAGGTATCTGCATCCTGGGCAGGCAATGTCGGCTCGAAACGCACGGGACTTGCCGTCAGTGGACTGGAGTTTTGCTGAACCGAATTTACTGCATGCAATAAAGCCTGGCGATGGTGCAGGAAGTCTGCTACGCAATCCTGGGCAACGTCAGGGCATTGTTGCGCACACAGGCTGGGGAACAACAGAATCACCAGAAGCTCGTTGCAAGCCGTGACTCCGCTAGGCCCTCTCCGGAGGCCTGCACAACACATGTCGCAGGTCGTTTTTTGCAGAGCATGTCAGAGCCCGCCTCGGCAAGAGCTTCCTGCAAAATGCACACAGAATTCAACAGCTTGAAATGAGCAGCGTCCCTCATCGCACATTTCAATCCTTGTAGCGAGCCATCATCACTTCTGGCTCTGACAGCTCCTTTGAAGATGTTCCCAGATCAACCGGTGATCATCACAAAACGTGGAACATGTCCGGTTTGTTCCGGCGGCACTCATCTGCGCGTGTTTTTCGCAATCCGTGTCTCAAAACGGCCGTGTCCAACATTGATGTGCTCTGATGCACAATGATGCACACAACATCCCGCCAACATGACAAGAAGATCACAAGTGGGCATCTCAAACAGCTGCTCCTTCCGCTCTTCAGGATCACCTGGAGCTTTCGGGTCAAGAAAACCCAAATTGAGACTCTGCTTCGTGGCTCAAAAGTCTACCAAGCACTGCCGAAACAGGGCCTGGCAGCGGGAAGTACATCTCCAACACTGCTAGGAAGCCACCTTGGCACGAAAGGAAACGCAGCAGACTCGTCGCTGGTTCTTTAGGATCGCACCGTCTCTCCCACAAGCAATGGTGGCATGCGCTTGGAGTCTTTCCAGACACAACAGCCGTACTACACCCGTGGATGACACGACATGACACGACATCCAGCATGACGTCTGTTTGGCCAAGTGGCTGAAGAGTCCCCGGGGACCCCTCAGGAGACAGAGATCCTCCCAGTGTCTGGCATGGGAGTGCGTAAGCGGCGTCATGCAGTAAAACATGAAGCCAGCAGAGGTTAGCTGAAAGCAATCCATCTGTCCCACAATGTCGCGATCAACGGCAGCCTCGGTTGCGCAACCGAGACAAAACGGGATAAAAACGCGTCATGCACACTGGTCTGCCGTTCTTCTGACCCCCGCTTAGTCTCACATGCATCAACAAAACTCCTTTGGAAGGCTTTGACGCTGACTCTGTGCGCCTGCGGCGGAAAACCCGGAAGGAAACGCCGCGACACAAAACCAAAACAAGAAGAACGGCAAAATCACTAGGCATTATCGGGATCATTACCGGTTTTCTCTAAATCTTCGGACGGCACATCTGGCCCATGGAAACCTTGAGCCAAATTATCCAAAGATGACGAAGTTGTTGGGCCTGCAAATGTACCCACGTATTTCATCTTCCTCACATATCTCATCTTGCCATGCATCAGAAAGACGTCACTGAATACAAGGCAAAAACAGCCGCATGAAGCTAAGGCTGTGCGGCTGCAGCCGTGCAACGATGAGTCTGCAGATCCCAGCGTAATGAAGTAGTCCACGGTGAACCACAACACCTCTCCGGGCAATATTGAATAGGAACACAATCCAACATACATGCAGCAAGTTCCAATTCGTAAACTAACGTCTAGGCTAAAGCCTTCAGTGAGGTACCTATGTAAGGAACTAGTGAATTGATTAATCAATTCCTGTGCTTCCGCCCAGACTGCTAAAACAATAAGCACAGTACTGTTCCGAAAGACCAACGACAGCCTCGGGCTTCTCAAAGGCCTTGCAATTATACCCTAAACCCCATAGGGGCCAAAACCGTAGAGAGAGAGAGAGACAGAAGGACGGCCTCGGGCTTTTAAATGCAGGCTCCAGGTTCCGAAACCCCCTATTCTCATTAAGCGAAACAGGGTCCCCACAATAGGGCGCAGTCGTGCTGTAAGCTTATATAACTTGTGTAATTACGATGAGTCTTTGGGGCATCCCGGGACAAATGCCTCCGGAAAACAACATTTAATGCTACAGGGATTTCAAAAGCACAGGGAAGCAATGCAAAGACACCGGTAAACCGGACTTTGGCCGGAGTCGTGCTGAACCCAAAGCCGAGGTTAACAAACGCAAAGTTGCTACTGAACGTTCGGGTGGGTGCCTCTCCATCTTAGGAGGAGGGAAACTGCCATTTGACTATGTTGGGTCCGTCGCACTCAAGCAACAAGCTTCCGCGAGATCCACAAAAGGATTCGACTTGAGCAGCGGGAAAGCTGGCTGGGAGATATTCTGCTTTTCTGGGATTCTTCAGTTTCCCAAACACAGCGCCTCGATGCCTGCCGACTCGAAGAACATGGCATGGTTGGGCAGAAATGTCCTAAGCAGTGCTCTTAGCTGAAAGGTCTTAGCTGAATCTTCACCTGTCAGTAAGAGATTGCAGATGCGGGCAGCGATACTACTATGTTCTCGAATCACTTCTGCACGATTGACTTGCTGATGCCAAGCATCTGGATCAGGATATCCTGAGAGGACTTCTCACAAGAGGGTGGCTGGAGCTGTAGGAAGACAGCTGGCAGGTAAGGTCCAACATCACACTGGCTAGGTGCATCCGAAGCTCAGCCACTGCCGTGTCACGGAACAGCCCATGCAGATCTGGATGGTGGCAGCCAGGGAGTAGCTCCTGTTCTGGCCATGCCCATGGGAATTCAACATCCAGAGGTTCTCGCAGAGTAGCAAACCTGAGACCACTAGGTGCACAAGGAATGAGGTGACTGGCATGTGCGAAATTGTGTGGTGCACGCAACTCCCACAAAACCTGCAGTCCATCCTCACTACCAACCACACAGTGCCAAACATCGATAAGCCACCAGAGCAAAGGAAGAGAAATGTCAAGAAGGTGTCCGTTTGCAGATTTGCATCCCTCAGAACCGCGGCTTCAAAGATACGTAGAACGCAGACTCAAAAAAGCAACTGTTCACCTCGCTAAGATTTCGAACAGCGACTGTTTGGGACATGTTGTGGTCTACGCGATACTTTGGCATCTCCTCGATGATGGCATCCATCAGCCAGCAGCACGTCTCTTCGTCGAATCCAAGCTTCAGCAGCACTGCAGCAAGCTGATTCCTCCGGCAGGAGACAGTGACAGCCGTTAGCCACATCAACCGCTTGCTTTTCTGAGAATGCCTGGTGACTCGCCCTCGCCATCTCCCTCCCTGGCCCCGGGGTCATGCCCTGGGCATAGCCGACGTGAGGCCGCTTCGCGGCTGTTGCATGCAGCACCCGACGCAGTGCATCGCGGCGCTCTGGAGCGACCAGGTCACGCCTGATGGCGGCATCTAATCAGAGCTAAACCTTGATTGGTATGGGGTTCAAGGACACCCACTGAATGAGCGCGTGCCTGCCAGCGTGCGTGCGTGCGCGTGCGCGTGCGTGGGCGAGGGAGCGAGGGACCGATGGAGAGTGAGAGTGAGAGTGAGAGTGAGAGTGAGAGTGAGAGTGGGAGTGGGAGTGGGAGTGGGAGTGGGAGCAGCCTCTCGAACCAATTGAAAGGCCTCGTGCGTGGTACATCGGCATTGATCTGATCCAACACCTTGCAAGAGTTATAAACTCTGTAAACGACCCCTTGACTCTCACTTTTCCGCTGCGAGATATTCATGACCACCTGCCCCACTTTCAGCTCTGGCCTTCTGCGGCAGCTCAGCCTCTGTTAGCGCCTGCCCCAGAAGTGAGGCAAAGGCCACTGGCCTGTCTCATTCCACGTGGCACCTCGTAATCGCCGCTGCTGAGGGGCAGAAGCTTCGGCCAGAGCAGATGTCGATACCTCAGATTCCAGCTCCGCCAGCATGAGCATGAATGCATGACACGGCCGTAGAGAAGAGCACCGGCAGTCTGCGCTCGAGTGCCGAGAGGCTTCAGGGGCATCCCCCGCCGGCCTGCAAAAACTCTGCAGACACTCTCCCAAGATTCAGTGCATGGCCCCGGCACGTGCCTGAGAGCAGTCCCTCCAGCTCCTCCGTCTCCAGCTCGGCGAGGTCACGTGAAGCGAGGAACTCCTGCCAGGCCTCCCAAAAGCTTCAAGGCAGCGATGGCTCCGGCAGCTACAGGGTGCCATGGTCGCCTCATGGGTCTCGGCATCCTCATGTAGGGCCTGCACAGGCTCGCGGCAGGCGCCAAAAAAACCCACGGCCGGATCACCGATGTCACCGGGCCCGTGCCTGCTCCCGACGCTGACGGCTGGTGGGAGTCTCCTCGCCCGGACGCTTCTCGTCTGCATCCTTGACATTCTTGCAGACATGATCACACATGTTGCACATATCATTTGCACAGCGCACCATGTCCACTTCTCTGGGAGCAGTGTAGTTGGAGGATGTTGGATAGTGTATGTCAATAGAGGCTGCACTGCATGGCCCATCATGGCACCTTCTGTACTCCGGAGATCAACCGCCGGACTTCGTCCGCACGCCCACCCAGGCGCTGTACGAGCTCGGCGCCTTCGAGCAAGGCCACAAGCAGCAAAAGCAGAAACAAGCAGAAACAAACACTGACACAGAAGCCGAACCAAAAGAGTTGACCCACTTCCCGATGCCTTTCCGGATCTGTGGCGTCAGAGAGTCCACAGTCAGGGTGCAGAGGTCACCTTGAGCGAAAGGGAGCTTTCAAGCCCACGCCTCGCTGCCGGAGATCACAGACTCGATGCCAAGCGGCGCAGGCCCACGAGACCGAGCAGCGCAGGGAGTTGGTCAGCGGCCCGCAACTGGGAAGGTCGCTGCCCAAAGACACGATCTCGCTGAAGCTCTTTTTCCGAGGCTCGAGCATCACTCACGGATTTCGCACACACCGGACAACTGCCATCCTCACACAGGCTTCCTTCCTTCGAACTCGATGAAAAGGCCGAGCTTGCTGCCTCCCCGACGCACGCAGCGTGAAAGCCTCTGTGCAACGTTTCGCTGTACTCAAAATACCTTACAATTCACTCGCAAAGGCGACTACATCGACTACATGGTGGGCATTCTGTGCCGGAATCGTGCACAGCGCCGAGTAGCAGTGGAACTGCGGACATCGTCGCAGCGTGGACGTTGCGCCCAGCCCCAATGGCTCCTGGCACTCCGAGGGTCGCAGGTAATCCTTCACATCTCTGGGTTTAAGCAGACGACAGGGTTGAAGGCCTCGCAACATGGGCAGCGCAGGGCGCCGGAAATACGCTGATGCACCCCGTCCTCATGGATCTTGACATGAGCTGAAGGATCTACTCCGGTCATCGGTCATCGTATCGTCAAGGCTCCAAGTACTCTATCGAGCGCTCGACTTCAGCAATCTTCTCCTGCACCAACTTCCTCATGATCGGCCCAGTACTGAAACCTTCTGCCACACTGCGAGAATTTGTTCGCCGAGGGTCTGCATAGGCTTCGTGGTGGACCATCCGTGCACCTGGCAGCAAGACTCGTCTCCACGTCAGATTGCATCCAATATCGGGGTACCTTCCGAACCCTTGAACGACCATGACATGCGGAGCAGTTCTCCGTTCTCCGCTCTCATTGAGTGTCCAAGCGACAGCCACGCCCACGGCAAGCCCAGCACCCAAGCCGCCGAGGACCTCCGGTATCTTACGGCCACAATCCGACAATCCGGAAGTTCTCGTGCTGTCCAAGGCGCACGGCCAGCGATAAGCATTGTTTCCGTGCCTGCCTGAGACATGCGCTTACCATGCCCAATGCACCCCATGGCTGACACATCGCCGTGGGAACACGAAGCGCCTGGGTGAGGGTGACATACTTGGCCGACCGAACGAGCATCAAGTTCCTTGACTCCAAACCATCACAGCGGCTACATACAGGATAAGGACTGACAATGCAGCAACTGTTTTGCGCAGTGTGAACGTGCAAGAGTTGCTCAAAAAGCCATGAACGCAACTAGACCTACTATGACATCTGGATGAAGAGCTCGCAGGACAAGGCAGTACGGGACTGGTACAGCAGAATAGTTTTGCAAAGTGAAGGTTAGTCCCCTCATCGTCACTCCTCAGGAGCGCAAGTTAGCGGCCAAGTTATCCGAGTTCAACATGACAAGACATCACCGTCATATTGCATGTTGGTGTGCTGCTCAGGAGCGCAGTCTGGGTGTACACGGCCAACCTCGCTTCTTCGAATGCGTTGACCGCCCGGAGACACCCGTCCGAGACGTCCGAGAACCCGACGCGCGGCCGGCATGTCGCCGCGGCGAGGAGCGGTGGTGCGAAGCAGCAGAGCTCAGTGCCTGGACGTCTCTGCAGATCTATGCAGCGACATGCGGTCCTAAGAGTTTCTTGAAACCAGTGTCGAGCCGCGCAGCGGAGCTCGGACTCGACGGACTCAAAACCGAGCCTCGGCTGAGGCACCACACAAGGGGGGTTTCTGTACAGGGCTCCTGTCCTCGGCAGAAGTACCGACAAGACACTGCTCGCTCAGGTCGATCTCCATGAGTTTTGCTAGGTTCCTCCCCTTCTCCTTAGTCAGGATTTGTTCTCCGGTGCTGCTCTGCATTTCCGGATTGAACCCTTGGAATCCGTCAGAGCGAATGCTACAGGTGCTATGATGCCGACAAGGTGCGGCTTCCACCACGGCATCCTGCAATGAGCTAATTGAGACCGGCAACATGGTGAACTCTTGGCATGTGGCATGCTCACATGCTGCTCACATGCTCACGACCTGTGTGCTGCTCCCGACGCCTGTGACAGCGCTTCCCGCACCGAAGGCCTCGGAGGGAGGAGGGACAGGCACACGGAGCCACCCGGAGGCACTCACGCATATTTTTCCGACCCCAAGTCTGCCGAGCATCGATGGCCAAAGGTGGCGCGACGAAGAGAGATCCAAAGGACGCCACCTCGGCGAAGTCTCGTCGAATTCTCAAAGGACGCTTCCAATACGAGGCCCAGGCTGCCAGGCCGGCTGCTGCTGTGTTTCCCGAATTGACCTGCTGTTTATATAACAAAAGCGAGCACGTCCCCGGGATCGTCTTGCAACCACGCGGCCCTGTACCACCTGCACAGAATCACCAGGAGTCGATGTGTCGAGCACAGATCCTAAAATACTAAAACCTCTAGGAAACAGCATTCCACGAATGTGGCACGAGGCACTGTTTGGTAATTTGCTTGTTGAGTTCCTCCAGCGTCCTGCAACAGCCCGAGAAAGAAGCGGTCGTGTGCAGCGTCCCATGACAACAAGGGCATAAAGAATCAAACTGCTGAGGAGCGAGCTGCAGAGTTTTCCGACGCACGGCGAGAAGAACGGCAGCAGCGGCTACGAGCCTCTCCGCTGGCTCTGGTGCATGGTAGCACAGGGCGTACTGATTCAGTGCAGAACACCTTGACATGGCGCCAGTGACAGTGCTGGTGCAGGTGGCTTCATCGGAAGGAGAGGCAGAAGAGGACGCTGGTGACATCTGCAAGCGATGTTAAAGCCCGGAAATGCCACAGCTCGCTGAAGGAGACTCGGAGCCTCACAGCTTCCTGGCCATGGTGCAGCAGCATCCGCTGCCTATCATGTACGAGCAGTGAAACTGCGAAGCTCCGAGGTTTGAGCCTTCTCCAGTCTCGCCTGCAGCGTGGCCGGCGGAGGAGCTCGGCGGTCGTCAGGGAAGTCCGGCCACCACTCCTCGGAGCACTGCGTACGGGGTTGAGCTTAGGGAACTCACAACACTGCTTTCGCTTCTCAATGCTTCTCATGCATCGAAGCTTCCCACTCGTCCGGCCTCCCTTCGTTACAAGAATTCCAGGCTCGCCAGACCTGGCCAAAAGACGTCAGAAGATACCTGCATAGCGGTCTAGAGACCACCTCACTTCACCGACACATCTCCCTCTGCTGGGAATCCGGCATGACAGTGCCTGATTTGGCGAAGACAAATAGCACATGGCAAGTGAAATCAGATAATTAAATGGAAACGGTTTGGACAAGGAGAACAAATCATGAATCGAAGAAGGATACTCACACTTCACGACGCTTCAACCCGGAGACATCGCGAAGATTGCACTTGTGCTGGAAACCTTTGTGGCGAGCCGCGTGATGGGCCCGCGGATCTCGAACCAGGCATCTACTCCTCTGCCGCCGACCTGTCGGAATGGCCCCCAACACCCTTGCATGCTCTGCCCTTTAACCTTTAGCCTTTTCTGAGAACCTCGTCCCAGGCATCGGGGCGAAGCTCGATGACCTGCCACGAACATGCACAGAGACATGCGAAAAAAAACAACCACAATACACAGGCGGCCTTGTAAGCGCGAATGAGACTCAGCGAATTCTCCCAGGCTCGATTGGCCCCTACATCTTGCTCCTATGACAGACACTGTTTCATAAAGGATCCTGGACAAGCCCCTCCTTCCCAGCAAAGGGGTGTCTCTAAAGAGACCCAGAGAACTTTCAGAGAACAGATTCGTGCACGCCTCCTCTCCACGCCGAGTCCATGCAGAGCGGCTTTTCCTGTCGACTCCGTG
The DNA here is from genome assembly GCA_905221635.1 of Symbiodinium sp. CCMP2456. NCBI lineage: Eukaryota > Dinophyceae > Suessiales > Symbiodiniaceae > Symbiodinium > Symbiodinium sp. CCMP2456. Next base: position 61,246 of record CAJNDV010037629.1, on the reverse strand, counting down.
CACCTCTGCGCAGCACAAGCTCCGTGCAAGATTCGGCTGAACATCGATTCTGAAGGTTACAAGGGGGCCTTCTTCAAAAAAACCCGAGTCAACATCCGTTTTGGCGCCTTGCGGCCGCCTGGTTGAGACCGGAAGCGGACCTGCACCCAAAGCGACTCTGGAAAAGCCCGTCTCGCTTCTCGAACTAGCAGCAGCACGAGCATTCGATCATAAGACGTTGCAGTGGAAAAGTTCTGCAAGGGAACGTCCGGCCGGATCGGGCCGGCCTGAATCCCTGCACTGCTGGAGGGAAGAACCTTTGTGGCCCCGAAGCGGCCGCAGAGGGCATCTTCCCAGGAGTTCCACATCTGCTCCTGAGGGCGGCGCTGGCAAATCTAAGGCATTCTGAACACCATCCCAGAACTACGCCCTCCAATCCTTCGTATATAACCCTTATAAAAGGCTTATATAACCCTTGTAAAACACTTATACAACACCTGTGTGAAAACTCAGGGCAGTGCAGCTGCTGTGATTCAGTGATTCATTCGTTTCAAGTTGCCTGCTCAGCGGGACCGCTCGAGCATGCAGGAGCCTAGATTCTCCACGTTTTCAGGCAATGTCCTGGTGCGGAAATGTGCGCATGTGCCCCCACACCACCCCACCCACCCCACCCCCACACCCACACACACCCCACCCCACCCCACCCCATGAG
>CAJNDV010037629.1:32682-50654 GCA_905221635.1 Symbiodinium sp. CCMP2456 | reverse complement strand
GTCTACGGTCAAGAGCCGGGGGTTTAGAATAACCCTCACATACGTATACATGTACGCTCTACACATACGCACATTGTATAGACGCACACTTACGTATGTGTATATTACACATACACGTATACCAGCAAGAAATAGCGCCTTTCGCAAACAAGCGGCCAAAGTAACAAGAATCCCATAATATTAGCGGATGTAGGAATGAGACCAACACGGAAACCAACAAAAGCAAAAACCAAGAAGCAGAGAGCAAGGAGCAAAAGAAACCAAGCAACCGCGAAGAAAGCCCAGGAGGGGGAGGGAAGGGCCACACCGGAGCTGCACAAAGACATGACCTCGGCACCGCCGAACACAGCTTTGGTGCGAACAAAAGACCTCGCTGCCGCCGATCCCCACCAACAAAGACTTCGAGATACTCCTCCATACGAACGGAGCCGCTAGTGAAGGAATTTTGATGTGAACTAAGCGGACAGGAGTTGCATCTGTTGCCGCTTGAATTCTTTACTCCCTGCAGCCATGGGTCGGACATCAGCAGCGGTGCAATCAAGTTGTTGAAGCGCACGAAGCCAGTCCGGACGAAGCGATACCTGCACAACATGCCTGCTGAAAAAACAGACAGCAGCAAAAAATGCCCGGCCTGGTGGCCCATCGCCAAATGAAGAGAATCGCAAATGTCAGGCTTAGAAGAGCCGTCTTCCACCGGCCTTTCCAGCCGGCGGAAATGGGACCTGATCAGGAGGCCAGTTTTCTGTCGGAACCAAAGAAGCCCACTTTGTGCCTGCAGTCAGATCATAGCAGCTCCTTCGTGGATGATCCTGTGCAAACGTCTGGTTGTGCCGGCTCACGCTTCCAATAAACCCATTTTTTTGACTGAACGACGCTCCGAGCTTCTCGTCCTTCATGACCGCCAGCTTCAGGCAGCATGGCGCTGGCAGCGTCTGCAATGGCTTGTACAGCCCTTGTCATTGAAGCTCAGTCAGCTAAAAAAAGTGGAACACGCTTAAGGTTCGAGAACCTCAGGTGTCAGGTCGATAAACGCTGATCATAGTAAATCCGTTCAGAGATCCCCGGCAACTTTGGCCAAGCTTGAACGGGAAAGAGAGCAACCCGGCCGCGCCGCCACAACAACACGACGAGGTGGATGTCGCAAAATGTTGCATTCAAAACACCAAGCAGACAGCTACTGCCGCGCCAAGCCTTAAGATTCCGAACGTTTAGAATGCTGTCACGAATTCCAGACCGACACCTTGCAAGAGCTCAGTCTGAAGAAGATTCCCGGCAGATGCAATGAGGGGAAGTCGCACTCGAGAACTTCTGGCAACGTGTCCGCGTCACTGCATGCTGTGCAAGTTTTCCGCACAAGTTTCAACGCACCATGGCTGTGCAGCTCTGTCCCCATGCCCGTAGCCGTTCCAATCCACCTCCCCTGTCGTCCTTCTCCTCCTCCTCGAACATTATCCTCTTCAGCATCGTCATCGTCATCACAATATTCACAATGATCAACATCATCAACGTCATCATCCTCCTCGTCACCGCCACCACCACGATTGTCGAAGACACCATGGCTTTCCCCAATTATCCCACATTATCCCACTGTCACCATCAACATCGGCAGTCATCGGCAGTCACAGTCAGTACGCACATGAGAGGCCCGAAAACTCCGAAAATAAAACGGAGCATGACGAGGGTGACGAAAACAATGACAAATGGTGACGATAACGAGGATGATGAAAATGATGCGGATGACGGTGCTGGCGCTGGGACTGCTGTTGGTGTTGATAAAGATGATGCTGATAATGATGCTGATGATGATGGTGATGGTGGTGGTGGTGGTGGTGGTGGTGGTGGTGGTGGTGGTGGTGGTGGTGGTGGTAATGGTGCTGGTGCTGGTGGTGATGGTGATGGTGATGGTGATGGTGATGGTGATGATGATGATGATGACGATGATGATTGTGTTGATGATGTTGTTGATGTTGTTGATGTCGTTGATGATGATGATGGTGGTGGTGGTGATGATGATGATGAGTGTGGCCGACGGTCGCCATGATGACGGTTAGCACGACGCCAATGGTCAAGAAATATCGACAGACAGCCTCAACAACAGCAACAAGCCACTCTTTACAGCGCCATCACGGGACGGACAACGCATCAATTGCTGCCGCGAGTGTTGCTTCGTGTCTCTGAGCGACTCATACAGACACACTTCCAGCGTATGTCAAAGCACGACCACCCGCGAATTCAAGGGTAGTGAGCAGTGAACCCTTCGTGTGCTTGGTGCTTCGATCTACTGGCTGGCTTCGCCCAGAAGGCTACACAAGTTTGGCTGTCAGGGGCTAAGGCGGCTTGGCACTTGTCTGTTTGCAACATCTGGGGCTCGCACCTGAACGTCAAGACCTTTGCTGAGTTAATTCGAGGTGAAGGGCGCAAAACAAAAAGGCTGCCCTCAACCTGTGTTTGCTCGTGATATTCGTGAGCTCGGGCGTCCAACAAGAGGTCTCCAGCACACACTGGCACGGAACCACCCGGCCACCCTTTTTGCACAAGCAAGGCTTCTGAGCATGCATGTGTTGGTGAGACCGCTTCGAGGCTTGAGGCTTGCAAAGCACTCCAACAAAGTAGAGGGAGACCATAAAAGGCGATGGCGGGTTCGCGCGCTGAAAACTCACGCCTATCGTCTGGCGTAAACTTCTCCAAGGATCTGCACCGGGCGCATCGGCTGCACGGAAAGCTGCGAGAAAGCTGCGGCCCCAGAGGTCGCAGCTTCTCGAAACAAACCGCTTGGCTCTTTTTTGCCGCAGCGGGCCTGCGCAAATCTGGAGTCCCAAGTGAAACTTCAAGGAAATCCTCATTGGTTCTCCTTAGACGGAGCTACTCTCAGCAACGTCGCACCGCAAGTCCACATGATCATTGACATATCTGCACTTGCGCGATGCCCAGGTGCAATGATCTTCCTGACAAACTCTCCGTACTCGCATTCACCACCTGGGCAAGGGACCAGGCCCCGGGACACATGAAAGCGACACAGGAAAGAATCATGACTCTCCCAAAGGGCCAGGTGACTGTTGTCATCGTCGGCAGCTTGAATCATCTCCTCGGCCCTGAGTTACATGAGTCGTCGGAGGCCGTGACGGGAAGAAAAGACCAATGTTTCTTCTTCACCGCAGCAAGCGAAGCTCCGCTGCTAGCAATGTCACCGGCTGCGAGAGAGGCTGGAACGAGCAGTTTCAGCTCTTCGCCGGCTTTGGCTGGCAGGACTCGAAATATTCCGAAGCGCAAGCATATTCCGAAGCGCGTGCCAAGGGATACTGGTAAAGAGGGCTTGCGCACTTGGATCCTCTGACGCACCGAGCAAGCAGGCAGGAGAAGCAGGGGTCACAGGCATCAAACAGATTCGGGATGTTCTAGCTTCGGAATCATCTCAGCTCCCAGCTGCAACGGGTTCACCTGCAAGTGTCAAGCAAAGCCCTAATGTCCTTATGTACTTGCGTGTGGCCCGGTGAGCACCGTGCTCCATTCTGAAACTTCCCCTCTCGCCGCTCGCCTCGAAACCCAGCTTGCAGAGCACATCTTGCAGCTCGATTGCATCGATCGTCCCGCTCTTGTCCTGCCCCATCAGGACAACAACGACGACAACAGATGGACACCCCAAGAAGCATCTCCTTGTCAAAGATTTTGAAGGCATTCACCAGCTCGTCTTCGGTGATCATCGACCTGTCAAACCTCGCAACCCGACTCGGAACACTCTGCCGAAGGCTGAGAGTGTCGACCCTCCTCGCTACAAATTTGAACCAGATCCCTATCAAACGCAGACGAGCCCACTTGGCCATGAGCTTCACGAAGCCTCAGCTTGACGCAAGCAGACGCCTTGCAACACGTCGCACGGGGGAGCCGTGGAATCGCAAGCAGCTGCCGCTGCTTGTCAGTCGAAGCACGCTGGAAGTCCAGGATCCCCTTGCCGTGGCTATCGATGTCATTCATGACCTCACGAAGCAGCAAAAGACTGTACTCTTTGGCGGAAGATACCATGGGCGATAGTGCACAGACGTCTCTATGACTCAATTGCTGCTCAGAGGCTTGCAAGAACCTGGATTGCAAGTACAGGCCACCGAACTCATGCCTGGATCAACTTGTCCGAGTCCACACTCCAACTGAGCTTGGGCGCTGCCGATCTGTAGGCTCTTCTCCAAGCCAGGCTAGGGCAGACCGGATCTGGGAGGCAACCACACGGTACTACGAGGTACATGGCTGAAAGCCTGCACAGACTCCCAAATGTACCTGCATGTACATACGGCACTGCTCGTCAACATAGCACTCAGCCGGATTTCTTGCCTGCATGGCGTCTATCTTGCCATCCTGCTGGGAAACAGGTTTTCGTCTGCAGGACAATCGAACCCTCGTCGTTCCAAGCATGAGCGCTCATACGGGCAGTTGCGCCCTTCTGCGCATTGCCTACCAAACACAGCACCCTTTGCAGAGGCCAGTCCCCGAGCACGTCGTAGAGGCGGAAGGCCCAGCAGAAGTCTCGAAGCTCAGAGTCTCGAAAGCCACACCTTTGACGCACCACACCACACCTGGTTCCCCCATGCACGGCTTGGCCAGGAACGCAAATCCTTGCCTGTCAGCTAGGAGGTACGACTCCGGAATTCCGTCCACACGTACCCTCTCTTCCGGTTCTTCACCTGGTGCTCAGCCACATGACATACGAACTGCAAGACTGTCAACGTCAGACATTGAGGAACCTCATATCAACGATGAATAACTTGAATAGCAATGACAAAGCAAAGGAGCCCAGTGCCATGGCTCTGCCGCACGCCGGAAGCTTCGCGCTTGCAGCAACGTGGTGTCTGAGCCGGAAATTTCAGCGGCGATCTTCGCAGCAACTCATCCATGGAATGCGGGCGAATGCAAGGTCATGCACCAAAGGCCATCAAAGGACCACACTTCCAAGGAGGCTGTCGAGGCCGAAGATGCCCAGCAGCCTGGGGTTGGAAGCTTTCGCCTCCTGCTGGAGATTAGGATGGATTAGGATGGACTAAAGGTCTCTCCGAAAGGTCGGACGAGCCGGCCTCGACGAGTGCGCCACCCCACCAACTGTAGTGGGAAACACATGGAACTTAATAAATTTGAGAGGGCCCTGGGGGGAGAGGAGTGCTTCTGTAGAAAGTTAAGACGCCTTGTTTACATGTCAAAGGGTCTCTACTACTCTCTGGGCAGGCATATGACCTTTGGCCCTCGATATTACTGGCTTGCCCGTCTTTGCAGGACTTGCGGAGGGCCTTAGCCCACACATTGCCGACTAGCATAAACGGCTGAGAAGTTGTGGTCACGGGAAGACCCAACAAACTCCGCCAGCTCAAACCGCGACCAGACAGTCTTCACTGGTGAGCGATTGTCTAAGATCATCGGTGAACAGGCGCGTGTGTGTAGGTCACAGCACGGCCGAAAACGTTGACAAAATCAACCCTGAAAAGTGGAGGCACCTCCACGACGCACGCCTCCAAATGCTGTGCGATTTCATTCCATGAGTTCGCACTGCTCGGAGATCAAATCTTTCGGAGATTGGGCCAATCATCTGAACAGTAGCCGATGGCCTGAAACAGCGGTCAATAAGCTTGGAGCTTCCTAGAGCGAAACTGCTGCGCCCAAGCCCTTCTAAATCCAATCTTCTCTGCCGGAAATTCCCCAGTCGCTGTCGCTATGTCTTTGCTACGGCGTTTGATCTTCTACCCGGGCAGCTTGGATGGCAGGATGTGGCAGGATTAGGCTTGCAGATTAGCTCATTGGGCACGGGCTGGCTGCCCTCACTCACATGGCAGCAGCCTGTATGATGGAGGCCACGAAGATCGCCATGCTGCCAACCACATCGGCCACGTTCGCTCCGCATAATGCCTGTCGCTTACCTCCAGTTGGGCTGAAGTTGGTCGATCGATCAGCCATGAACACAAAACCCTCCCACCTCGCTGAGGGCAATCCACGAAGGTAAACGACAGCATCTGTGCAGTGTAGGCAAAGGAACCGATCACGTAAAGGACGTCCACCGCACATTCCTCAAGCAGTTTTGGAGCAGCTTTGCAAAAGCAACAAGATGCGTAGGGTCCTTACTGTAAGGTCCCTCCAGCACCGACCTGTCAAAGGCACGTGGTCCGGGTTTTGCGGCTTAGTTTGCTTGCCCGAGCCCAAGAGGCTCTTTGTATGGCAACACCACTATACTTCTTACTTGTCTATGCAGTGTGGCCATATTAGGTGGCACCATTGTGGGAAAAAATCAGCAGCGTATGACACCGTCTCGGGGACGCTTCCGAAGTCAGCTTGCGACCGCCGGACCCACGTGCTGATTGCGACCAAAGGAGCCTTCCGATTGCCGCAGGAGCGAGCAGCATCATGGATGGAGAGAAATGCTCGTACGAGCCAAGCCGCAGCGTCCACACTGTTGAAGACACAATTTGCGATCGCAAAGCCTCTTTCCCTGCCTCTCCTTCTGAGTCGGGTAATATTTCGAATCTTCTCGATCGTCTGGTCGTCGTCCAGGAGTCGCGTGTCAATTCCGGCAGTCGCTGCTTCGAAAAGGACGTTGGGCAAAGCAGCGTGATGCTTGTCGGGCCGCTTGCTGCTCTTGTCCTGCAACCATCTGCGCACATCCGCTGACTTGTTACGATACAGCTCGGTTTTGTGGCCATCATCAGAGGGGCTTGAAAGGACCTTGAACTCGTCCAACCGGCCTCGGCAAAGCCAAAGAAAGACATAGCAAGACTGTCGGAGGATCTGGAAAAAAGACCTTCAAAAATTGAAACAGCATAGAAACGGCCTGCCACTACCAGTGCGGACACAGTACGTCTTTGCGATTCTGGTGGAAAGGGCTGGTTCAGCGAGTAGATCTTCTCCAATATTGGTGGGATCTTTCTTCTGTCCTGGTAGACCCGACTGTCCATCAAAGGCCTCATTGGAGCCAGTGGTATCAGGTAACAAGCAGCCTCAGAAGCGGACATCTTGATGTCCCCGTTCCCAAAGTTAAGGGCAAGGCTTGGTCAGGAGGCAGTCCTCTTTAAAGCCAAAGACAGTGGAGCCCGCGGCTGAGAGGTCGCGGAGCCTTAGGTCTGCGCTCAGCATCCCGCCCGAATGGCAAAAACAAGGCCGAGGCACGTGGCGGCAATGCAGGCGCTTGCGGGATTCAGGGACTCCGCACAGGACGTGGAAGCGCTAGCCAGGAAGGAGCCCAACCAGGTCAAAGCCTCAAGAGGTCACCGAGAGGCATCACGTTTGAATTGCAAGTTCTGCTTTAGATGTCTGGCGCCGAGCCACGGTAACTGCGTAGGCGACAGGTTCCGTACACCCCAAGGGCTCGGTGTCAGGGCAAATTGCAGCCCTGTAGATGTAGACAATCGCATTCCCCAAATACATCATTGCTTGAGTCACATCAACGACGCAGGTGGTTTTAACGACCTCAGGGTTGCACGGGGCGGGGAACATTAGACATGCAGCTTTCCTGGCAGTTTCAGTCCCACGAACAGCTGCCCCACACCCTGGCCTGGGATTCCTCGGGCTCCGAGCTGTAGGGCACGTTGATGTCGTCAAAAAGGCTGACATCGAAAAGTTCCCGCTCTAGGAGGAAGCTAAAGCGATCCAGTTCTGTTGAGCTCACATTTCTTGCAGATATCTCTGCGGCTGTGTTTCGCCGGGGCTGAAGAGAGATCGTGCCGAGAATTCCAAGACAAAAGACCGCAGCGATGGTCAATGAGATCTTCCTCGTCCCCGGGACAAAGCCGGATGCAATGACGGCCTGGAGGTCATCAACAGAATCCTCGAAGCCATTTCCCTCGCCCTCTTCGGCCAGAAGGGCCATCTGACTGTACAAGGGACAGCTACACACAGCTGCCCTCTAGAGACAAAGCGGCGGCATGCCCAGTGCTCAATCGCCTGATCTTTCCGAAGCATGAAACTCTCAGTTGTGCGCCCCCTATATCGCCCTACCTCTCATCTTGGGTTGGATACCCCGGGTTCGTAGCCTGCTCTCCGCTCAGCCCCTCGCCATGCTGGCTACGTGCCGATCGCCCAAGCTCGCACTTCCTTGCGAAGGGTCGAGCTCTGTCGATGAATCTGTCAGATTGCCCACACGTGGCCGACTTGTGGTCCCAGATATTGACAGATGAGCGCCTGAACTGAAACAAGCATGTTCCCCTGACCTGTAACATTGAACATCGTAGGCCCCGCGAGCAAACTTTTTGTCTCTGCAGGGTCGGCTTCCCACACTCTGCAGGTGGTACCCCTTCTCAACTCGCTCACTGCGAGAAAGGCGGAACACGAGCAGAGGCATCGCAAACGCCGCTCTGGGACCAGCTCTGCCTGTTGGCCGAGTGCTCTAGCGATGACGATTTTGTCTGGGCGTGTGGGTTCCACGAGAGGCGCAGGCGGTGCGTGCTGGCACGAGGCACTCAGATAAAGTCGTGTGACTTGTCCAGCTGCTCTTTGCCTCGCAAGACTTGTCTCGATCCCAAACACTAGACGGCAGAAATCACAGTCATGCGAGGCTGTAGTGAGCAGTGTGCATGGAGTTAGTGTCTTGTTGGCACGGAGAGATCCTGTCACCTCATCGACAGCCAGAGGCACACGCCTGGGTCTTCGATCAAGCGATGCCACTGATCAGAAGTGCTGGACTTCCGCAAAGTCACGGACACCTGACATAATTGGCCGTGGGAATGCGTGGCTTGCGCATGGTGCTTCCTTGGTCACTGAAAGCCGCCCAAGCCACCAGGCTCACATAACAAGTTTAACAACACCCGTCCTGCCTTGTGGCCGCTTGCAGACAAGGAGCACTTGCAGTCCTGCCCACAAAAACAACCCGAGTCAGCACCAGGGGCACAATATGTATCCTCACGTCATCAGAGCGCAGGAGTCACAAACTTGGAGCTTGCCTGCCTTTGCCTGCACGGGGCCAAACAGACGCCCTGAGAGGCGCCAAACGCGGCCACCAGGGCCAAGCAAGTAAAGCGACAACCGCCGCTCCTGGCCACAAGCACCCCCAAGAAGGGTTATCAAAGGCAGCTCCAAGCTAAACTCCACTAAAACTCCAAAGATGACTTGACCCTGGTCTCATGTCAAAGTTGATCATCTAGAACGACATCTTCAACGGCATCGGCTTAGACACACCTGGAAAGAAGCGTAGGCATCGGCAAACTGGTCGATCTGCAGCTCTTCCGCCTTGACCTGCAAACCCTTTCTCCTCTCATCCCATGCTCCCGGTCTTGCATGACTCCGTTAAGTGCACTTTGGACTAGAACATTTTGGCCGGCTTTGGCCCGTCAAGAAACATGCAGAATCATCTTTAAGGGATGATCGCATAGCAACTTGCAACCAAGAGTCATAGATTTTCACCGTTCCTGCGAAGGATTGGCTTTGATAGCAAGGGGTGTCCGCAGCATCCCTACATCCCAAACACTGAAAACCGCTTCCGGGTGAAATATTTTTCATCTCAGAGCTGTATTATTGTTGTTCTCAAAAGAAGCCTACAGCGACCTTATGGAGTTCTTACGTGAGGTGTCAATTCAGAGACTTGGTTAATCACGGCTCCTGCAATGGCGTGATGCACATGTTCGGCATGCACCGCGAACGCCGAATCCATTGTTGAATCGAACACTTTGTCGCTGCAAAGCCTGTACACATTTTGGACTGTCTTTGGGTGGAAATTGGCAGTCGTGTGCCTGCCACAGTCCCGTGCTCGTTTTGGCCTTCCAACCGCTCGTTCATGCGTGATGCAGCCAATCCCACTCACATATTGGGAGCCCCAGGTGTGCTGTTGGCATGGTCCTTGCGTGCGTAGGGCTTGGACTGGAGTGCCAGCTGCTCGCTATTGCTGCTTTGCGGCCGTTCTTTTGCAGCCGACAGTCCGCCGTCCTACTAATCCCAAAACCCTGCTGTAGCAGGCTGGTCAAAACACATCCAGTAGAATAGGCGAATTTTGAGGATGGGTGCCATTGTTGAAGTCGCAGTGGACACGAGCACCGCATCTCAAAACAGGTCCTTTCTCGCTGCCTTCGTCAAGGAACATATATTTGGTCCTGAGCTGGACCCACCAACAACGGTTGCGAAAGGGGTCGCAGGCCGAGTCTGTCTTGACACTTTCATACATCTTGAACGTCGGAAATGGTTGGGTCGCAGACATCTGCTCCGACTTTCGCGAGATCCACTCAGGCTGCTCCGCAGTCGATGCAGCTTCGTCGTCCTGTCTTTTGATCTACGGAAGACACATTTTAGCAAAATTTGGCGGAGTGGCAGCAGCCTCACTATCTTGCAACCCGGCATGGACCTGATTGATGCGTTGGACTTGTGATGAAGCATTGCAGCGCAACTGGCATGAAAAAGCCCTTGAAATTCCCGATTCTGGCACGCCTAGCAATCAGAAGATCGTCGACCCGACTGCATGCAAGCTACCTCAACATTAGTTCTGGGTGTAGTTCTGGTCGGGGGGATCAGTGCTTTTCAAAACTGACGGGCTCCATTGTCAAACACGGCAGGCCACGAGATTTAATCCCCCTTCTCGGGGCGAAGTGCTCTCGCCTCAGCACCAAAGGGCATGGAACGTTTCGGAATTGCGCTGGCAAAACCGGACAGAGCCCTAAGCAAAGGGCTTTGCCCTGTACAGGTCGGCACGTTTTCCAGCTCCTGGCGTGGTCATCACAGCGGTTTGTCAGCTCCCCAAAAAAGGCTCACCTCCTCGGAACCGGCAAAGAATCTTGACGTCACTTTCCGGACCTTAGACACGACCAGCGCAGACACAGAACTCTCCACCATGATTTTACGCCATTCAGGCAAGTGGCTGCGGTACCCAGATCCTCCAAAAGCTCCGCAGGAGAGCCTGGTTTAAGCAGCATTGCACAGCGACTGCACAGCCATGCCGGCTTGCCATCCGTGCAGTTGCGGGCCTCGCTCCAGAGCGGACTTCAGCGCCTGAGGAAGCCCGGCACATTGGCGGTGCATGGCCGCAGAGAACAGCAACTGGCAGTAGCTGTGAGATGAGATGGGCGAAGGTGGGGCTGAGGGCATCAGCCGGCCAAATGCTGATATGTACTGCTGCGCAGCAGGGCAGGGCATGTCCAGAGGACTTCACGACCGTAGCATCTGCTCGTATGTTCTTGCTTGAGGTGCATGGACAGCTGATAGAACCAGAACACGACGGGTATTGGCAGAACGTCGATGATGCCACACGATACCTAACGAACTAGGCACAGCATCTGCACAAAATCGGGAACCGCACCATCCGGCACAGGCGGAGATCATGGCCTGGCCGCTTCGCCGAGTCGGCGATGCACCAGTCTGTACTGCTTGAAGTGGACTAGGAAAGTTGGAGACGTTGCAAGTCCTGCTTCAAAGAGCCACCATGGTCCTAGCATGGCTTATCTTACGTGCCAGCACCGTTGACTTGAGCCTCTGATACAAGGAGCACAAGGAAACGCCGTCTCAGTCTCAAGGCTACCAGGATTTCCGTCGCTCGTGTAGACTTTGCCTTGAAAGTGAAGGCATTGATGGGCTGCTCGGGAAAATTGGCAACTGGGCGCAAGGAATCGAGAGATGTACAAGTGCAAGCAGTAAAGGCTGCGTCCCCTCACCAAGAAGCTCAAACAATTCGTCGTTTTCGTCACAGTTCATGCGCAGACTGTACAGCTCTCATGCTGGGACTTGGATCTGCACGGCCCTTCAGCTTCCTGAGTCCTGACGCAAAGTTCTCCAAAATCCGGTTCATCCGTTCTGTCTTTTCTAGACCCGCGTGTCCGCGAATTTCGTGTTGTGCCCATTGACTCATGCGAGACGACTCTGACATTTCGCTTTCTGCACCATGCGACTCACTTGAGCACTGGAGATGAGATCTTCCTTAATAACGTTGGAAGTGGATGCTGGCGCAGCGGCAGGTGCGGAGAAAGCTGGCATGGCAGATGGGCACATGGCCATAGCGGGACCCCGACCTCCACCTCTTCGTGCTGGAACAGAGGTGGCCATTCCCGGCAAGCCAAGCTTTCCAAGGACACCCGTCCCGTAGCCCATGTGCTGGGGAGCCTCCCTGCCGAGAGCCTCCTTGACATGTGCCAGAGATCGCTTCTCAGCGTCCAAGCCCCAGCAAGCTCTGTTTGCATGCTTCATGTGCCCATCTGTTTCCATCTGCATACTTCGCATGCCCCCAGCTCGCAGGTTTTCACAGGCTCTCGTCGATGCTTCTTCAGCGGAGATCTCGCGGCCAGCATGGCGCTCTTGGACTTGAACCTTCAGCACCTCCTCCTCGACCTTTCGCTGCAGCTTGGCCAGAGCAAGCTCTTCCACACTACCGTTGATGATCACGTCCGCCAGCAGCGCGGCCTCCAAAAGCCGGCAGGCTGGCTTGGTGGCGCAGCAAGTCTAGAAGCTTGCGCGGATCAACGAAGCTTGTCAAGGAACTGAGACAAGGAAAGGTTCTGCTGGGTCACTGGGACCAGACGATGAGAAGGCAAATGAGTGAATGAGTGGAGTGGAGTGGAGTGGAGTGGAGTGGAGTGGAGTGGAGTGGAGTGGAGCGGAGCGGAGCGGAGCGGAGCGGAGCGAGTGAGGGAGGAAAGATGTGAGTAAGATGGTGAAGGCACCAAGATAACGAAGACTCGAACGGACTTCCAAGTAAGGACTGCTACAAAATGACTCCCGGAAAGAACTTAATCTAGGTTGATACATAGGCAAAGCCTCCCGTGAAACACAGTCGAAAGTGCCAAGCAGTTCAGATCTATCTGGGAAATTCTCATGCCGTGCCACGATCTTGCCTTTGACCTACTGGCTGTAGCAGTGTAGAATCAAATGCGGCGAAGAAGCAGAGCTCAGGGCTACAGCTTGGCCCCCGGTGATTTCCGCCACGGTGCAAAGAAAGTCTCGTGCGTGGGCATAGCTGCCCAATGCCGGCTCGCAACCAACACTGTACCTCTTGAAAAGACGGTGCTTGCCAAGATTCCACAGATGTGACATGACAATCGTATCCCATTGAAAAATTCTACCGCGACATGCTCGAAATCCAAGGACGGCACGCAGTGATGCCGTGCGCTGCCATGCTTCGGAGGATGTCCAGCGGGTCGCGACCATCGGGGTCGCCATTGGGGAAGCCGTCACCAGCCCTTGGCATTTCAACACTCCCGACATGCCACGTGACACGTATGTCTTTCTTTGCTTCGATAGTCCTCTGTTGCGGCAGGGCACGGCTCCAGCCCATGTGGCGGGGCATCGGCGATCAGGACCTCGAACTGCAGTGGTCACCAATTTGGTGGCAGTTTGGAAGCGTTCAGCAAAGAGGCGCAAATCTTCGTCGAGTTTGGCCGCCAGGGCAAATGCAAGGCATCGTACAGGCCTGACCGTAGCACGACAGCTTGGCCTAGGCACTCTTCCCGTCCAATCATGACCTCACTCGCTGCATGAAACTGCAGACCCTCATAAAATTTGGTGCCTTCTGAGCTCTCAGTAAGCACTCGCCCTCCCCGTCCCATGGCCTGCAGTCACTGCTTCCGGTCCATCGCCTCCGCCACTGGCCTGAGCACAAGAACACTCTCAGGGCTTGAGAAACGTGCGCGGCATGTCTTGGCGCCACATATCTTGCCCAAGTGCCTTCATGGAGTCGACATACTGGGACATCTGGGCCAAATCGGTCGTGAAGGGATGGCATTGTGTGATGTAGGTCTTGTCCTTGAAAGGCTGCACGACTTACGCACGCACTTTTTCCTCTTATCTACCTTAACTCCAGCGCCCGCCGCAATGAAGACATGTCCAACAGTCTGTTCAAGACATCTTTAGCTGCGTGCCTGAGGCGGGTGGTCGCGGTAGCAAATCAGGCCAAACTGAACCTGATCTTGCACCGAGCTGAAAACGCGACACCGCGTTGCAAAGGAGAGCTGGCCTTGGCACCATGCTTTTGCGAAATCTTTGCAACGATGGACTGGATGTTGTCCTCAAGCGATCAGCAGACTCCGCGATGACTTGCAGGAACATGTCCAAGTGTATCGAAACATGGTCCTGCGCTGCCTTGATGTATTGACCCATCGAGCCGGTGCAGTCGCCTTGCTTACCAAGAATCTATAGGTTTCACCGATCGCAGGCTGTCGAATGTGTACCGAGTCACAGATGAAACAAAGATCCAATTCGGCGTCAGGGTCCAGACCAGACGTTCCTGTCCGTCAGTGGGCAGTCGATTTGTTGCTCGCATATCCAGGCCAACCTAGGCAGCTGTCCTGTCTTCTCAGCATCATCGACGAGAATCCATTCCTGCTAACAGCACAGCACGGCCGAGTCTGACCTCCTTCCCGGCAGGCCTTCTCTGAGCTGCGGCCGTCGGAGGACCCAGCAGGAGGGGCTGGCAACTTGCCATCGGCATCCACATCCATGGCAGCTTCAGCTCTGGCAGTCATCGTTGAGTCTAGAGTGGCACAGAAAGATGCTACAAGAAACCAAATGGCTGTGGTTCGAAGGCCGCTGTCATGGGCTGGACGATCTTACACAGCGAACCAGCCCAAGCAAGGGTTCCAGGATAAGAGCCGCACCCCAGAGATTTTGGTCATCAGCCAAACCCGCTCATGCTCAGCGCGCTCCTTCAGTAGCGATGTTAAACAGTCGTACCAATAGCCACAGCACTACGACTAAGTGGCAATAACTATCACTTCAACATATCTTCGTCAACCACTGCATGCATTGCTGACTCTTGCCGTGGAGTGCTTCTTCGGCGAAGTCTGCTCACGGTTGCGGGGCTTGTCTCTCGACCGAGCATCGAGGCTGCACTTAAGCGGCATTTTGTCCTGCGGGCACCTGTAAATTAAGCCGGCATTCATCCTGGCATACCCATCACGATCCACTGCCCCCCTAACCCTGCCGTTCGTTCCCGAGAAATATGTGACCCAAACTCCCAGACACTCACTCATGTGGAATCATTGACTTTCTTGCTTCTCTGCTTCACGCCCAAGCGACGATGTGAGAAGAGTTGGGAGCGATTGAAGGAACATCCACTACCACCGAACTACGATTATAGGGAAACTTTGCCCCGAGTCGACGGGCTGATTCACCCACGACCTGAAACGGTTGTGTACAGCTGCCTAGTCCTCTGGAATCACCGGGAAAGATCTGAGCGCTTTGCTTCCCTGCAACATGGAAATCACGTCATCAGCACAACCGGCCATCGATGCCCCTCCGCCTCGGTGCTCGAATGCCTCTTGCTGGTCCGCCGGTACGCCCTGAGCCATCACCGGCCAATCACGCAGCAACGATCCCAGGCGGTGAAACCTGTCGGAGCTTGGGCCGGTGCAGCAAGTAGTAGAAACCCTCCCACATCCAGCATCCGGCCTGAAGTACGGGCTCAACCCGCTCTCCGCTCTCTCTGCAACTACACGTCTTTGCACATCTTTACTAAGTGCGGCTGAAGCAGTGCAGAGCAGCCTGGACAGAGCCTATCTCCGACGACACTCCCTCCTTGTGCGGAGTCCTCAGGTTTCACTGTTCACGCATGGCCAAAACACTAAGTCTAGCACTGAGATCTCATGTGCTTGCACTCTCGTGCTTCCCAGGAGCATTACAAAAGTCTTTGCGTCCACGAACACCTTGTTGAGACTGTTTCATGAAGCAAGTAATTCTGCAAGGCCCATGAACGCTGCAGTTGTAAAAAAAGAAAGTAAGCCCTCAGAAGCAGATATGGCCACAACCTTTACAGCTGGTGGTTCGACTTCTGAGTAAGATCGTCTTCGAAATTGATGCTCCACAAGAAGCCATCTGCGAACATGTTCCTCCACATCGCAACAGATCTTGCTTGCTGTCACACACAAGGAGGCCAGGCAAGGGCAAAGTCAGTCTCGCTGCCTACGGAGGAGATAGGGACACACCTCGAACCATGGGGGGAGACGGCTGCACAGCCACAGCTTGGTCAGGGAACAGGCCAGACCCTGCAAATGTCGCCTGTGATTAGCACCCGCACCATATTGGAAGACACTGCTGCGGGTCAATAGAACAGGCAGATGCTCGCTCTCTCTGCCAGCTTCCTTTACAGCCAGATGGCCAGAAGCAACCACTGCTGAGTATCTAGCTGGGGCGACAGCACTCCACAGACACGTTTCAACAACTTGCACAAGGTCAGGCACTCCGTGTCGTGCCCCGTCATGCATCCAACAGCATCTGTCTTCATCGCAAGCACATGCTCATCTTCATCGTAAGCACATGCTCAACTGCTGATGGTGTGCAAGTGGAATAACTTTTTGTATAAGGCTTGGACATTCAAGACAGCTGGTGCATGCACAGACCCTGCAAATATCGCCTGTGATTAGCACCCACACCATATTGGAAAACATTGCTGCAGGTCAATAGAACAGGCAGCTGCTAGCGCGTTTTGCCAGCTTCCTTTACAGCCAGATGGCCGAAAGCAACCACTGCTGAGTATCTAGCTGGGGCGACAGCAATCCGCGGACACATTGCAACCAAGTTGCACAAGACTAAGATTTAGATGACTAAGTTGCAACTATGCTACCTGCTACTGCTGCCAATGGAGTACTTTTTGCATAAGGCTTGGACAGACGTGATAGGTGCTAACTCAAGACAGCTGATACTGCACTGCGAAGATTGTCGCCAATGGACCTCTTGCATGCTTGAACAAACCCTGCAAATGTCGCCTGTGATTAGCACCCGCACCATATTGGAAGACACTGCTGCGGGTCAATAGAACAGGCAGATGCTCGCTCTCTCTGCCAGCTTCCTTTACAGCCAGATGGCCAGAAGCAACCACTGCTGAGTATCTAGCTGGGGCGACAGCACTCCACAGACACGTTGCAGCAAGTTGCAGAAGATTATGCATTGAGCTAGAACCTCCGCGTAGGGAGGAACGCCATTGCTGGCTGTCCGTTTGGGTTGCGTCTTCAATATTATTGATTTCACCCCCCCATACCCCCCGCCCCCGCAAGCACTGTAGAAAGGCTCGAGTGCATCCTGGCATGGATTGCCACCCCCGCTCTCCGGCTGTCGGATCTACAGCCGGGTCTCCCACGCACCTTCACGTTTCGGAAGCCACTGCTGAATGCCAAAAAGCGGCATAAAGAACGCTCAACAACGGGTCTTGCTTGCTTGCGTGCTTGGACCAACGGGTGCGGGCTCTCCTCTCTCTCTGTCTCCCCACGGCAAGTTCGAAGTTCGGAATTCATCATTGTTGTTGACATCGGCACCCGTTCATACTAAACTTTCACGATTCCCCGGGTACATTGGTCACCTGTGGGAACGGAATAATACAACTAGTCGCGGGCACATCAGAAATCAGCACAAAACTCAAAACAACACAAACGGAGGAGTAAGTTGCTTATATGAAGCTATGCCGATAGTCTTGAAAGATTTGTGAATGCTTTGCAGTCTTGTTATATCCTTCCTGGAACACACAATCAACATGGCGACGTGCAATACGCCAGACAAAAAACCCTTGCGCTGGACGGGGTGGGGCATCTTCTCCCTCGAGCATCTCGAAACTAAGTGCACTCCAGGGCCATAGATCAGCACAAGATGTCTAGTCCAAACAACACTCTAACATCAACAAAAACACCCGAGCTGACCTCCCCCGAAAATACAACGATGATGTAAGATCGTTCCTGCAATCATTTGACATCTATCGGAAAAATGCAATCGAATTCCCTGTGCGAGCTCACAGAATTGCATGATGGGACTCTGGCTCACCTACAACACAGGATAGCACATTGGACATTGGAGAAACATGGAAAAACATGCACCTACCAACAGCACCCGTAAACCGTCTTTCCTTGCTTTGCTCCGGGGTAAGGAAGGCTGGCAGACCCAACCCGCCGCTGCACCCCATCCACCGTATGGTTCGTATGGGCTCGGCTGTATCAGGCATGTGCCCAGGGAAAGAAAGGTAAGTGCCCGCTGAGTTTTCGGCCCCACCAGCCTTCAGCTGACCACTGTGGCGCTCCTAGTTGTTGACCAAGTTACATCCCAGCTTGCATTGATGACTA